>PVIH01027298.1:0-17213 GCA_004025045.1 Sigmodon hispidus | reverse complement strand
GTTTCAGCGGTTCAGTCCAGCATCATTATGGCTGGAGCATGGCAGTGTGCAGGCAGACAGGAGCTGAGAATCATGGAAGCAACAGGAAGTTGACTGAGGCACTGGACAGTGTCCTGAGCACAGAAAACCTCAAACCCCACTCAGACAGAGACACACTTGCTCCAACCAGGCCACACCTACCCCAACAAAGATACACCTCGTCTAGTGCCAGGATGTCAGGGCAGGAACCTGTAGGCAGGAGCTGATACAGACTCCAGGGAGGTGCTGCCTACTGGCTTGCTCCTCATGGCTTGCTCAGTCTGCTGTCTTATAGAACCCAGGACCTCCAGCCCAGGGATGGCTGCACCCACATGGGTTGGACCTTCCTCCATCATCCACTAATGAAATGCCTTAGAGCAGGATGTTATAGAGACATTTCCTCAATGAGTTTCCTACCTTCAGATGACTCTAACTTGTGTCAAGGTGACAGAGAACTAGCCAGCCCACTGAAGGAGAGGCGGTCCCTGATGACTCCCCTGAGATTGACAGCTCCTCCTTTGGCTCAGTTCATTCTCTCTCTGTAACTGATCTTAGGATAATTGGTTATACTTTCTCCATTTGTCATTTTTACTTTGATCTTTCTAAAGGGTCTGATCTTTACTCCTGTGGATTCTAGTTGTTTCTGCTGCCCATGTTCCTCAGGAAACACAGGAGAGTCTGGGGGCTTGCCTGGATGGTGGTGAGGGACACCTGATCACCTCACTGCTCCCACCAAATGGTAGAAAATGGGGTGTGACTCTTTCCTATCCTTATGCTCCAGCCTTGCCTCAAGGTAACATCCAGATTCTGAGTTTTCCCACAACTATGAAACACTCACTTTGATTTTGTTTTTTATTTCAGTGGTATGCCTATCCAATCCTGGTAAGTTGCTTTGCTTTTCTTCTATTGGTTGACTCTGCCAATAGTTAACCCCATACACAAGACAAGGCCACTTTCCTGAACTGCCCTGGAGCTTTTCAGAAACTCCCCACATTTCCTACTTCACTATAACCAGACATCACAATACTCAGCCAAAGAACAGAAAGTAACTGAAAGTTCCCTGTGGCTTCTTAGGATGACAAGTCCCCAGGAATCTCACCATTTCCCAAATCTGTAAAATGAGGACTAAGAAAATGAGTAGAATGGGATGAGTGGATTCAATGAGAATAGAGGATGCAGCCAGAGAGAAATGCTGTCACATGTTGTGAGGAACTGCAAAGCTTTGTATGACTGACTGGGCCAACTTCCCTATCATGTTCCCCAGTCAGGTGGGCAGCAAAGGACAGGCTACTAATGCCCCAGCTCCCTGTATTGAAACTGCATGGGGGTGGGGAGAGTTTATCTCTCTGGATGCTTGCTTTGATAAACACACACACAACACACACATACACACACACACATACACACACACACACACACACACACACAATCCATAAGCCCTGGCATGCATTTATTTTCAGGAGAACACACCAGTAGGGACCTCCCCTTTCCAATTCCCAGTCTTTGCTGGGACACACAGCTGGGAAATGTTTTCCTAACCCTGCTTGGTTTCTGCTGGTTCTTATCCACCACTTAGTATTTTAAAGAAAAGTCTTAAGAAATGGATTGACAAACTGATTAACAAAAGTATAGAGAATTGGGGCTGGAAAGATGGCTCAGCGGTTAAGAGCACCGTCTGCTCTTCCAGAGGACCCGGGTTCGATTCCCAGCACCCACATGGCAGCTGACAGCTGTCTGTAGTTCCAGTTCCAGGCAAACACCAAGGCAAATAAATAAATAAATAATAAATAAATAAAGTTTTAAAAAAAAAAAAAAAAAAAAAAGTATAGAGAATTAAAGTAGTGTTGGTTGGCACAAAGGTGTGTGTCCTGGAGCAAAGCCAGAAGATCTTCTTAAATTTAGAAACAGGTAGTGGGCTATGGGGGACCCAGGACCTCATGATATATTCTTTTTTTCAGTATACAGTGAGCTTTTGAAATGAAAAGTTGATTTCTAAGAATATTCAAAATTGTGCTCATATTTTAAATTATTCCTTCAAGTTTAAAATCTGGCTTTAAAAGCATAAGTTGTGATAATGTAAATCTGAAAACAAGCATGCTTGCCTCAGATGAGCCACACATAATTTCAGGGTAAGACTATGTACAGTGACCTTCAAAGCTGCCCTTAGACACCCTGTTGACTTTTATAATTGTCTAGTTAGGGTTTCTATTGCTGGAAGAGACACTGAGACCCCATGAACTCTTGTAAGTGAAACATTACTTGTGGTGACTCACAGTTTCAGAGGTTCAGTCCAGTGTATCATGGTAGAGATCATGGCAGTGTGCAGGCAGACAAGAGCTGAGATCCCACATCCTGCAAGTAAAATAAAGCCAAATGAGATACAGGGCTGTGTTCTGAGCATGGAAAACCTCAATGCCACCTCCAGTGTGACCCACTTCCTCAGGCAAGGCCACACTTCCTAACATGCCACTCTTCATGAGGGTATGGGAACCATTTACATTCATACACCACAGTCTGCTCCCTGCCCAATGACACTGAATCAGTATCTTAATGCAAAATTGATTTATTACAATTTCAATAGTCCCTTAGTCTGTCAGTCTCAACAATGCTTTAGAGTCCAAAGGCTCCTCTGAAATTCATGCAATCTCTTAACTGTAATCACCTGTAAATCATAATAAAAAGCTGATCACATACTTCCAACATATAATGGCACAGGGTATACATTACCATTCCAAAACATAAGGAATGGAGCATGGGGCGTAGTGAGGAAAAGCTGAACCAAAGTAAGACCAAAAACCAGTTGGGCAAACTCCAAACTCTGCACCTACAGGTCTGATGTCAAAACGCTCTTGAGATCTCCAGCATAGTTGTTCCTCTTGGGCTGGTTCCCCTGCCTGTTAGCATGTCTTTGTCAAGTATCCCAAGACTCTGGCTTCTCTAACATAATGGGTTCTCTGAGGGAATCTAGGTTTCAGCTTAGCAGCTTCACACAACATCCTATCTACTAAGCCTCCAACCAGGGACACCTCCAACCAGGGACACCTCTAACCAGGGACACCTCTAACCAGGGACACCTCTAACCAGGGACACCTCTAACCAGGGACACCTCCAACCAGGGACACCTCCAACCAGGGACACCTCTAACCAGGGACACCTCCAACCAGGGACACCTCCAACCAGGGACACCTCTAACCAGGGACACCTCTAGCACATGCCTTGCCTCAGTGACTTTCTTTAGGCACAGAGGCAAATTCTGTAAGCCATTTCTTCTGTCTTTCGCTCTAAAACAAGAACCTTGTGGACAAAGCTGCCAAGCTCTGCTGCTTGCTGGGGCTGACATATGCCCTCCTATTGAATTAGATCACACCCAGAGACCAACTTTTCTCCAGTTCCTTTTCACAAATTGAAAACTTAGCTGGGCAAAATCTTGCCCTGAGGTTACCACTTCCTTTATTTCATTTCTTAATCACTTTATCATTCCACTTTGCAGTGTTCTCTTTTTTTTTTTCCTCAAACTTTACATTTTGTTATTTACGCTGCTCAGCCTGCTCCTTTTCACTATAAATCTTTATAAGCATGAACACTTTAAGGACATAACAGATTCTATCCTAGGCTATTTTGAGATCTCTTCTGCCAGTGGATTTAATCCAAAACTCTTCCCTTTAGATTCAAGCGGACTCATTGGACAAGGGCAAAACAGCCACTTGCTTCACCAAAATATCACAAGAATGATCTCTAGGCAACATATTAACATCTTCTCCCCTGAAACACCTTAAGCAAGTCCCCCATGGTTCAAATAATCCTTAGGACGACCGCCTCCCATGCTCCCACTAGGATGGCCCAGTAAGCAGTGCTTAAAGCACATCCTCTGCTTTCAAAACCCAAAATCCAAATTCCTCCAAACAAACATATGGTCATGCCTATTACAACAGCATCTCGCTCCTGGTGCCAGTGTGTCTTAGCATTCCTGTGGCTGTGAAGAGGCATGATGACCGTGACAGCTTATAAGGAAAACATTAACTGTGGTAGCTCAGAGGTTCAGTCCAGTACCATTATGGCCAGAGCATGGTGATATGCAGGCAGATGGTAACTAAGAGTCCTGACTGAGACCCTGGTTATTATCCTGAGTGCTGGAAACCTCAAAGCCCACCCCCCACATTGACATACTTCCTCCAACAAGGCCACGCCCACTCTAGCAAAGCCACACCTTCTAATAGTGCTCCTTTCCATGAGGTTATGGGACCAATTTCCTTCATACTGCCACAATAATTAAGATAGATTGTATTTTTATCTTTGTTTCATTTTTATATAATCAGTCATATAAAGTATAATTTCTTTTTTAAATCAAAAAATAATATTTAAACTGCTGCTCAGCTGACTCTAAGGCAGTTAATGAATCTGGTTCATTTATTAAATCATCATTCTTTAAAGGATAATTTCTTTTTTATAAATTTTTTTTTCTTTATTTATTTACTTATTTGCCTTGGTGTTTGCCTGGAACTGGGAACTGGAACTACAGACAGTTGTTAGCTGCCATGTGGGTGCTGGGAATCGAACCTGGGTCCTCTGGAAGAGCAGACGGCGCTCTTAACCGCTGAGCCATCTCTCCAGCCACAAGGATAATTTGTTATAGGAACAAACTAGATCTTTTCTGATTTAAATATCTGAAATAATAAACTCAGATTTTCAATGTGTCCTGCCACCTCTCAGGGGACACGCTGGCCCCTGAGGCTCTTTCAAAGGAACGCATTAATGGCATACTAAGTTGTAACTTCTGTGGTTAATGTGGTACAGGCTGAGTTTGTCCAGATGCTGAACCCACTCCTCATACCATAGGACCTCACTACCTTGCAGATGCACTTCAAAATCCAATGTTGAATTCTAGATTACATAAATACTATCATTGTAGGGAGCTGCGTTGTACCACGCCCTAAAGGTGGTGCTGGTTTCCGCCTTCCACCTTTCTCGATGGTGAGTGCTCTTGGGAGTAAACAACTCCTTATTGGCTGTAGGCGAGGATGGTGGCTTGCTTCCAGCGCCTCAAGACCTATGGGCGATGTCCACGTGGCTTACCGGGATTGGAGGCCCAAAGGGTATTTAGCCACGAGCGGACTTCCCCCCCCCCCACGGGGTCGTTCGTGAGAGAGTGGGTCATTCGTTATATGTCTGAGAGTAAAAATAAAAATAAAAATAAATTAAAAACAAAAAAATAATTAAAAGCCCAAATAAACTACAAAAAAAAAAAAAGATCTAATATTACGTGTTCCTTGCTGACGAGGCTGCGCACGACATATCATAATGATGAATTATCTGAAAACTACTAGTAGAGTTGGGAACTGAGGACATAGGAAGCAAATAGGAGGGGGAGGGGATCCCGTGGCACAGGCCAGCCTTTGTCTACCACCCCCTCGGCTTCCCAGGTTTGCACACGTAAATGATTCATTTGGTCACTCCACTTTCCCCTATAGAACTGGCATTTTACAGCTCTGGCCACAATAACCATAAATATTCTTGCTTATTTGAAAAGGAGGTGAATTTTCCAAGCTGGTAGGAAAAGAAAAGGCAGGAGGGAATTAGAGAAATTGAACATTAGAGCACATGTATTCAAAAGCCCCACGACATGCTAATGATGTGCGTGGCACTCACCACAGACTGTTCTGCATAAGCAAGCAAGTTCAGGTCCTGGTCAAGGAAGACAAAAAAATAAAGCTGCACACAAATACATTTAAACTTGTTCAGATTGGAGGCCAGAACTTCAGAGAAAGTAGATCAGGCTGGTGCAGAGGAGGACCTAAGATGGAGGGACAGAGCTGAACTGGGGACCTGCACAGACACCTGTTTGCAAAAGAGTCCTGGGGAAAATACCCCTCTGCAGACAGAAAAAAAAAAAAACCGTCAAGCTTCTGAGACAAAAAGGAGAATGGCACAAGATCAGCGGCTGCTGATGGGAAGCAGGAGAGGCCGGACCACAGAAGGGAGCAACGCTGAGCACCTGGGAAACTTCAGCCAGGAAAGAACAGTGGAGTCCATGCTTCGGAAGGTCTCTGTGGAGTGATGTGAGATGGCTATCTGCTGCAGCTGGAGAATGCACAAGGCCATGTGCAGCAAAGACCACAGGGGCTTCCAGAGAAAGGGCTTGTTTAGGAAGAGCATGCAGGGTCAAGGAAGACATTTCCCTACAGCTATGGATGAGGACATTTTAAACAGCCAACACTCAGTGGGTTTGGGGTCTTTTTTTCTTAATAAATACAAACTGTACTTAACTTACAGGATACAGCATGGTGGTCTGATGCACAAATTCTGGTTGTATAAAAGATATCAGAGCCAGATATCGGGAAAAGATTGGAATATCAGAGACAGGAAACATCACAGTCAAATCTCACCCAGCTACCTTCCAACTTCCTCAGCCTTCCTCCTTGTCCGCTTCTAATAACTCATCTGTCTTCCTATGCCTGCATTAAATACCTTCTTCGCCCAGCTGTATTATATCCAGGTTAAGATTAAAGGCCTCAGCTACTACTATGTGGTAGTTAGCCTTGAACTCATAGAAACACAGAAAAATCTGTCTCTGGAGTTATAGGATTAAAGGCAAGTCACCACTACTGCCTGCCTAGAAGCCTGGAACTCCCTCTGTAAACCAAGCTCACCTCAAACTCAGATCTGATGGGATTAAAAGTGTAGGTCATCACTGCCATGCTGGGATTAAAGGTGTGAGTTACCACTCTCCAATACCACCTGGATTGACTGTGGATAGATCTCTTGATATTCTAAACTGTTTTTATTAAATGTATAACATATCACCACAGTGGTATTGTACGTGTACTTATTATACAATGTCTACATTATACTAATTAATATATAGTCACATGCTCCAGAGTTTAAAATAGAATCTTAGTGACCTTTGTAAAGTCCCAGTGCTCATTTCTCCTGTTCCCTAATCACAAATGACAAAGAACTATCTAGCTGTAAAGAGAAGTTGATGATGAGACACTGTGGCAATGCAGGGGAGGTCCCCAATATGAATTCAGGTACCACATGTTTAAAGAAGACAAGTTTAGAAATCAGGGGAGTTCATGGACATCAGATTAGGGCTAGGACAAAGACTACCCTCGGTCAGCGGGTAAATTCTATGAGGATATGGCCCCCTGTCACTGTTACCTTCAAAAAAACATATGAGCTGTATGGGTTCGTGAAGGTGTGAAGTCTCCCTAGAGGTGTGTCCAATGCCCACCCACTGTGGCACCCTGGGGAAAGAGCCTCAGACCTGGGCTTGAGAACCCAGTCTCAAGCCAGCACAGTGGGGACCAAGTGGAGAGAAGTGGTGTTGTGCGTGCTGGGTGGCAAGGGCTTAACGCATCCTGGGTGCAGATCCTGAGTAGCCTCAGGACATTACGTGGGTATGGTGGGCGGGCACACCATTATCTCTGCACTAACTTGATTTTTTTTTTTTCACTGTTCTTCAGCTTTAGGCCCACAAGGACCAACAAGTAAGTTTTTCTCACATTTTCAATATCTGACGTCTTCAGACTCCCACACAAGACAGAGGACCGCTCTTTTTCTTGCCTATTTTTCTGATAAGGAGGGATGACCTGACTTGGAGCTTATGATTCTGTAGCCTTCAGTGTTAGGTACATCATGCCCAGCTTGATGACATTTCTCTTCAAGGCAGTGACATGCCCTTCCCTGCCTAAGCAAATTCATGTCTTTGACCACACACTCCTCAATTCCAGCAATCCTTCTCTTGTCTATCTTTACAATTTGTTTCTGTAGACCTTCTCCGTAAGCTGTAACACAGGTGAGTCTTCATCCAGCCACCACCCTGCCTAGCCAACACCCCCAGGGGAACCCACATTCTTTGTGCTGGCTGTGGGCTGTGTGGGCTGAGCTACTGCTCACATCCTACGTAAACTGCACAATATCTCAATAAACTGAGAATCACGAGACCAGGCTCAGAAACACTTTGAAATTGTGTGTGCCTGCCTGCTGACTGAAGCCTTTGTTGCATAGGGACTGTGGCCAGGCCACTTGGCCCTAGCTGTGTGGGTGGGTCTACAGGCAGGTGACTCAGTCTGTCCTGACAATTCAAATCAGTTACATAAGTAATTACAACAATCAGTTTTAAGGCTCTCAAAAGTGAGGAAGCCAGAGGTGGTGTCTAAATGAGTCTCCTAGGACAGATTTCAGCAAAATAAACATGTTTTTTAACTAAAGGAATGATGCAGAGAAGAAGGGGGGGGATTCTTTTGAAATAAGGAAATCAGGGATAATTTAAAAACTAAACAATCCCAATTAGACAGTTTGGGTTTTTATCCCCCAGACCTATATGCTTGAGATAACTTTCTACTCTAAAAATAACTCATCTGGATTTATATTAAACCCATTTTTCTAGTGGTAAAATTATTTTATCTTGCTCAAATGTACATCACATTATTTGAAAATATAGTTCATGGCCTTTCTCCCCCTGATCCCCCAATGCACCACAACCTTGGTGCCTTGTAACCAGATGAGCCTATTCATCATAGGAGTCAAATAGTCAAATCATTCTGACCAATCGATACCTATTCTTAAAACAGTAAAGTCTCATTGGCCCTCTCAGCTCAGGCCACAGCCCCCTGGAGCGAGCCCCACCGCAATCCTGCCAAAGGCACAAGCTCACTGCCCTCCTTTCAGCCTCAAAGAAGCTCCTGGACGGTCACTGCTAAGCCAGTTCACCTGCAGGGGTATTTTTTTTTTGGTCAGAATATTAATTTTAATTATTAAATTCAAATATTAGATAGGGAATGAAGTTTTCAAGTAGACAACAGCCCCTGTGGATGTTTCATCCTGGAAGATCCATAGTCCTGGGACTGTATTTGTGCACAGAAACATCAAGTGTGTGTGTGTGTGTGTGTGTGTGTGTACCTGCTGTGCATGCCCATGTGTGTCCTGTGTGGGGGCCTTGCACCTCTCTGCTTCCACACTGAGGACCCACAGACTCTCTTCTCTGTGTCTCCACAGTCACTGGGTATTTCTCCCCACGCTGTTCTCAGGGGAACTTCCTCTTTGTTTTTATCTGGACCTTTTAAAATCCCACTGAGGTCTCAAAGTGGTACTTAGACATGAGGTGCACAATTTCCACTGTAAACTTGAGGGAATCAAGTACAAGAGATTGATGTACCTGACACTTGGGTCTGTAATCTCAAGTCTTTGCACCACATATCTGGAGGGAACAGAATCATCTGCCTTCTCTAGTCTAAATTGTAAGAGCACAGTTCTGTCCTTTCTGTAATGTTTTTATGAACTTTTAACAATTTCCTACAGTGCTTCTTGATCACATTCACCTGCTTCTTCCCAGACCTTCCTTCCTGACTGTGTTCTTCCCTTTGAGGAAACTGTTTCATAGCCATTGTTTCGGCCCTCCTGCCCATTAGTCCTTCCATCCCCTTGTTGGACAAAGCGTAGGGGTTGTGCCATAAATGTATTAACTGGGGGTAGGCACCTAAAATGCAGCTGATGTCGGCCTTTTGACCACTTGTGGCTTTCAGTAATGATTTCAATTTCTATTACAGATAAAACAAAAGGCTCCAAATCCGGAGACCCTCTGTGTACGTTTCCCTGATCTATAATTTCATTCTTGGGTCTTCTGTGCAATGCCTGCTCTGGGGGAGCTTGCAAAGGGTGGTAAGGAGACACGCTCAGATTCAGGAGGTGCTTCTGTTCGCTCCTCTGGTCACTCCCTAAGTAATGACTTCACTGCTTTATGCAACACAGTGAAAATCCTAACAAAGACCGAGTTCATTCATTTAAAAGTGCAAGAAAAATTATGGTACCAGATGAAATACTTCATCAAAGACAGATTTGTAGAAAGATCTGGTGAAAAGCACCAGGGAATATCCAGAGGAGGGCAACTGACCTCAGGTGGTAGCCTCTATCTCTAGACACAAAAGGAAATGCAGACTGACTTCCTGGCATCCTCCTCTGTGAATTTGACCTTGGTGAAAGCTTGACTTGAAATCCCCCAAAACAAACGCATCTAAATCACGCTCCTTCCTTCCTTCCAAACTTAACAGTGTTATGTTTTTGTTTTAGCTGGCAACTCGGGACACATCAGTAAGTTCCTCTCTGTACTGTGGTCATTTGCTCCACCTTGCTTCACAGAATAGTTACAATATTCAAAACCCCAGAATATCTGCCTCCCCCTGCACACAGTGTCTTCCCTTTCCTCTTCCCGTGATACACTGGGCACCCCTGTGAGACAGGCTACGAAACCTCAGAAAGCTGGTGTTAGGAACAGGCACAGTCAAGCAAAAAGTAGGAATGTTCCTCTCTTTGAGGTTCTGGTGATACTCATGGGAGAAGACTAAGGGGATCTCCTCGTCAGTAACACGGGAGTCCCACCTGGAGATGAAGGGCCCCACACAGTGATGCTTTATAGAGTGAGTAGACTCTATGTGCCTATGAGCACAAGTCTAGAAGAGAAGCCTACAGAATACTGTCAGGATGCAGGGTGAGAGACATGAGCAACTTAGGAAGGAAATAAAAACTGAATGTGTTTGGCCCAAAATCAGTCAGCTGTCCCGTCCCTGTGGAGCTGATGAAGCAGATGGAGCTGCTACACATTAGTAGTCGTGAAGGGCCAGACACAGGAAAAGTGAGGCTCCCAGGGGCTTAGTTTGTTAACATGTCTGCCTGTGATTCCTGAGGCTGTTTAGACCTGGAACAGGTAAATCCTGAAGGAAAGAAAAGAAAGAAAGTCCGAGTCAGGGCTTGTGAGTCACACCCTGCACAAGGAGGCCATTTTGCAGAGCACGGGAGTCTAGGGTCCTAATCCCTTCCCCCACAATCCCTACCTAGGATGTCCTCAGTCTGTCTCATACCTCTGTGACAAGCCTCGTCACTCTGGTGAACAGAGACCTAACTCATCACAGAGATAGGAATTCCATGGTCTCCTTCAGAAGATGAGGCCACCTACTCTAGCTAACCGGTCCCAGCTGGCCAATGGAAAGGAAGGCAATGGCTGTGTGCACAGTACAGTATCCACAGGAGGCTGCTGGCCTCAGCCAGGCTGCCCGTTGCAGGGAACTGGACTGTTAGAATCTGTTTCCAACTCTTTCCCAGAAAGCATTTGGATGTAAACCATTTTCCTCTGCTAAAGAACTAACCAACTTTATCTTGTTTTTCCAATACTTTAGCTGGAACCATTGGACCTATAAGTGAGTTCTTTTTTATTTTTGTCCTTCTTGGGATCTGGGCCCTGCCCTCTCTGTACAGCAGCTCTGTACTCCATCTGTCTAACGCCCCCTTCAGAGGTTGCATTTAAAGTTCCTGATGCCTCCTGATGTCCGATACCTAAGTCGAAATGCCCTGGAAGGTCACCGAGTTTAAGAAAAGAGAAAGTTAAATAGTTCTTACATTTTCATTTTGTTCAAGTTTTTTTATGTTTTTATTTATTTCTCAGTTAAATCCTGAATAACTTGCTCTAGTGGGAACCTGGAGATTTTCTCCTAAGTTATCTGCCATCTTTGTATTCCTCGTTTTCCCTCTGCTTGTTTCATGGTTTTTTGGGGAAATATTGGTGGCAAATTCTGCAACTGCCAACCACACTGATGTTCCCTTGTTCACATTGCAGTGCAATTCTCCGCGCCTATCCGTGAGTATCTGTCCTCCACTGTGGCCCTTTTGATAGTCGACCTGCAGGGGTGGGGTGGACCTGCAGGGGTGGGGTGGACCTGCAGGGGTGAGGTGCACCTGCAGGGGTGGGGTGGACCTGCAGGGGTGAGGTTCACCTGCAGGGGTGGGGTGGACCTGCAGGAGTGGGGTCGACCTGCAGGGGTGGGGTCGACCTGCAGGGGTGGGGTGGACCTGCAGGGGTGAGGTGCACCTGCAGGGGCGGGGTGGACCTGCAGGGGTGGGGTGGACCTGCAGGGGTGGGATGGACCTGCAGGGGTGGGATGCACCTGCAGGGGTGAGGTGGACTTACCCAGTTTCCTGGGGCTGTGCTTTCAAGGCATCTCCTTACAATTTGCAAAGAGGCCTTTCATGGAGTGTAATGACCTCAAATTCCCGCTAACCTAATAAAAAAATAAAATAATGGCCTCTAGGGGGCAGTATAATCACCATTCAAAAAAGGATGGTATCCTTCTCAGACCATAAATCTCTGAGGAAAAAGAAAAACTACAGACCAAAATGGGCTGAGTCTTTGTCGATTGCCTAAGGCTGGACCACAAAACCAGGGAAGCCTGCACACCCACAGGTGCCGCAGGGCGCACAACAGGAAGGCTGCCTGCGGCTCACCTACAAGCTGCACTTGTCTTCCCAGAGTTTCTGCTCATGATAGTTCTGCTAGAATGAAAGCTGAGAGGCAGGTATTCCGGTATTTTCTTCACATTGATTAACATAATGATCTCTCTCTCCAGCTGGAGCTACAGGACCAATCAGTAAGTTTCTTGTCTGATTATCTTTTTCTACAGTAGCTAAAGGTTCTTTTCCTGCTTTCAATGGTGGAGTTTCAAAGGTCTGAAAGTTTGGTTTGGTTTGGTTTGGTTTGGTTTGGTTTTCCTCCATCTGGCATTTCAGTGAGTCGTCTGTGACTTGTGAACACACACTTCACTGATAAGTATACTAAGTGAAGGATGGGCCCTTGTAGAAAGTTTCCCGTGGTGTTACCACCATCACCCAAGGGAGGAGGGGCTTTTAACACCAGCTTGAGGGAGGTAGAGGGAGTGGAGAAAGTGGTTCCAGCCAGCAGGGTTTTTCTAGTCCTCTGCAAGGGTTTAAATGGAACCTCTGCCCTCCACGTCTCAGGGGAGGCTTAGGGCGACCGGCTTTCCTCTGCCAGAGCTTGCTCTTTAACACTTATAATAGCAGGAGAGTCAGCTTGTTACAGTCCTTCCCAGGTTAGCAGTTCAGCCCCACAGAGAAGGCATGTGAATGAGAGTGTTGGCATTCAGCGCCCAGGACTGCATACAAACTGTCCCTTCTCATCCCATTATTTCTGTCTCTTTCCAGAGCTGTCTCAGAAGACCATCGGTGAGTCACCTCCATACCCACTGCACACGTAGACCCTGGAGATTCTTAGGCTGACAGTCTGTTTGCTGTCAATTATCCACAGCCACAGACTAACACCGAGTACTATCGCTGCTTGATTATCCCTCCCAGAAGTCCTATGGGCCATTAAACAAGGTCCAAGAGTAAAACACTATTAACTATAAAAGTGCAGGCGGCAGCTTGGGGCGTTCCCCCTGACCCGGAGTCCTCTAGAGTCACTGCAAATAGATTTCCAGCATAGCACCGAAATGTCCTGCCTTCTATGCATTTGTTCACCATGTAACATCAAGTTTGTTTTGACCTCTAATTTCTCTGACAATGTCTCTCCAGACAATCGGGTTCTGTTGTCACCGACTTTCAAAGCAACTGTCACTTCTCCATTTACATTCTTGTTTGGGAACAGTGTTAGTAAAGGCTAGGAGGGCCGAGATTATTCATTGTTAGGGCTCTATAAATTGAGTCCTGGCTACACATAACTTTTTTACATGCTATGTTTATAGTGTTACTAACAAAAATTAAGACTTCTTAAAAAATTATGCAACTAAATAAATAAGACTTGAGGCTCCTCGAGATCTATGTGATTAACCACAGGAGCCATCATTGGCTAGCTCTGAAATGTCTCATTGCCATTTATATTATTTTCTTGGGCCTAGCAATGATGACTGAGGCAGGTATCACATTGTCCTTAATGAAGTGGGGACTCAACGGTTTTTTAATAATTTATTTTTATTTGCATTGATATTTTGCCAGCATATATGTGTGAGTGAGGGTATCTCCTGGAACTGAAGCTACAGACAGCTGTGAGCTGCCATGTGGGTGCTGTGAGCTGAACCCGGGTCCTGTGAGAGGGCAGTCAGTGCTCTTAACCACTGAGCCATCTGTCCAGCCCAAGGACTCAAGTTTTCTTGACTCTTAGTCCTTCTAGAACCATTTCTGGGTGTTACAAGCGGGTTATGGAACATGCTGAATTCAAGAGAGAAGGGGCCAAATGGAAGAGAAAGTGAGCCACAGCTAAGTGAGGAGACTGGAGACAAGAGTCAGAGAGAGAGAGAGAGGGAAGTGAAGAGGAGAGAAGGGCAGCGTGGGATGACAAGATGTCAGTGCGGGAAACTGGAGAAAGAGACGACCGTGACATTATCACGGACCCGGAGAGCTGGCAGCTGACATGAACTCTGCAACACACAGTGTGTGTGTGTGTGTGTGTGTGTGTGTACGCGTACACAGAGACAGAGAGAGACAAACACAAACACGTACAGACACACAGAGAAACACACACACAGACACACATCCATCATGAGCACCGTGGCCTGAGGCATGGTGGAAAAGATTCCCAATGGTGAGTCTTTGGGTTGACCCACCTGTACTCACACGGGGATCACGACGTCAGCTGACTCTGGCTCCTCCCAGGAGAGGCTTCGAGGCAGCAGGACAGCGGCAAACAAACCCTCTCTTGCGAGCTGTCCTCACTGTGGTCCCCACAAGACTTAAAAGCCACCATGGCACTATTGGATGTTCCAACAAATAAAGCACTGTAAACCCACACACACCACCGCCACCATCGAGATCCCTCCAGGAGCCCTGCTACAACATCTAGAGGAATCCTGACAGGAGCATAACTATAAATCACATATGTCCATTCTGGACACATCACCCATCAAGGCTCCTTCCTATATAAGCTGCAAGCAAAGTGACAGGTTTCCCATCCCCCGGGTTGCCTCAGCATCATCAGCTGAGAGCCAGTTCTCCATTACAAGAGGCTCCCCTGACCCTCGAGGCTCCCCTGACCCTCATCAAGTCAGACCACAGTCACTTCTGTTAGTCCAGGGGAAGAGTCGGCTGACCTGGGGCACGGTAGCCGGTGAGAAATAAAATTGTTAGAGCATCGGCCCTCATGTAGGCAAGTGGTCTCTTCTCCTGGTACTGGCAGGAAAAGTACAGTTTTTTCTTTGTCTAACATCCCTACATCCACCAGCAGCCCATAGTGAGTGCTGTGCTTGCCTTCTGCTCATAGTTAGCAGACTGGGTAGTTCTCCATTATGTCAGCATTGCTGCCCCCACACTCTGCCTCCCCTAGAAAAATCCTCAAACAAAAATATTCATACTAAAATGCCAATTCTAATTTCTTTCTAGTGCAAACTCCTGGCCCTATGGGTAAGTTGCCTGTAGATGCCCTGGCTCATCATTAGTGACTTTGTATGACAAAGAGAACTTTGGCTCCCACTGCTCGTAAATCCTGCTGTTCCTCATCCTTGTCTTTTCCTGAGTCACAACTCCCTTCTTAAAGTCTCAGCATATTTTAGAAACTAGGGATCCCACTGCCCTAAAATCTGTACCAGGCTGCACACTAGTGTTTGTAACTGTAACGATATGTGTCAATAGACATTGGAACAGCTACCAAAGCTAATACGATGGTCAAGGGGCCTGGGGCAGGGTAGGGGTACCTGTCACAAAAGGCAAGTGGGAGGAGGCAGCTCTTCCTCCTAACTAAGTCTAGAAGGGGGCCAGGTGCTTGATTCGGGGCTGCACTCAGCAAGTCTGGCATGGGAACCACTATGGAGTGTGTAGATGAATGCCTCCTGGAAAGGCAGATCTCAGCAAGCCCCTCTGGAGAACAGTCTGCCTGTGCTAGATCTAACCACCATGTCCCCCTCCTCCCTCTCTCTCTCTCTCTCTCTCTCTCTCTCTCTCTCTCTCTCTCATCTGCAGTGCAACTATCAGAATCCAACGGTAAGTCTCTTACGTATTTTCTTGTCTCTGATATTCTTGTTGCATACTGTTCAAGGGCCTGTTCCTCATCTTAATAATAGTTGTTGCCATAGAATAATGGTTTTAAACATGGTGCATGCTTTCTGCTTTGTACCTGCTAAGAATTCTCTAGAGTTACATAATAAGAGGGACTTCAGAGATGGCTCAGCTGTTAAGAGCAGCAATTGCTGCTCTTACAGAGGACCCAGGTTAGCTCCTAGCACCTACATGGAGGCTCATAGCTGTACCTCCAAGTCCAGAGGTACTAATGCCCTCTTTGCATCTCTGTAAATACCAAGGCACACACATAGTATACAGATATACACGCAGGCAAAACGCCCATATACATAAAATGAGGGTTTTTTTTAAATGAAAGAAAAAGAACAAGAAAATCACTCAATGTCGCAGTGTGCTCTAAAAACTGCAGAATAATTTTCGCGGGCAGCAGAGGAAGGTGTCTGAGGGGAGCCTTGCAGTTTACAGGGGTTGCTAGGAGACCGCAGCAGGGAGGAGGAGAGGATAACAAGAGATAAGAGAAGAGGGAGAGCCGACAGTCTAAACAGGCTGAGGCTGCTTGCTCGTGGACGCCGTGGGCTGTACAGCCCAACAGGCATCCAAAGGAAATGAAGGCAACGTGTAGAGGGGCAGCAGGCGAGCGTCCACAAAACCATGACCAGTGTGGCTGCTCCAATGGGTGTTGTTTCCACCCTGAACTCTGGTCCCCACGGCTGAAATCGGCACCTGTAACTCTGCAGGATGCTTGTCTCCATCTGTGCTCTTAACTGTCCCAGACCTGCTGCCTTGGAAGTTCTCACTAGAGAGAAAGTATTTTTTTCTTGGTGGCCCAAAGTCTTTAAAGAATCAACATATGTTTCCTGTGTATAAATGATTTTGATATAATGTATTACATGAAGTGTATTGCTAGTCTCATTCCTTCTAGTTTGCCTATGAGCTGTGGATGAAAAAGAAATTTATAGAAAGCTAATTAAAACTAAAAGAATTTACAAAGATGAGTATCTTTGGAAGCGTAACAAAAAGGAGTGGGAAGACAAGCTTCGACACCTCGGGTGTCCACGTAGGAGTGAGTGTGCAGGGAACGCCCCCAACAGGAGCACAGATCATGACCTTACCAATCACAAGGTTGTCTCGGGAGCTGTCTTGAGAATTTTCCAGGCTAGATGGAAAGAGGATAAGTGAAGTTTCTCTGATGACTGTCTCATGTTTGCTCTTCCCTCAGATGACCCTTCAGATATCTGCCCTGGTAAGTCACATGCAAAGACTCTCAGAGAGCCTGGGCTATTTGGCCCCGCTACCTTCAGCTTCGTGCTCCTCCTGTGCTCCTCCTCCTCTGCTCCTCCTCCTCTGCTCCTCCTCTGCTCCTCCCTCTTGTGCTCCTCCTCCTGTGCTCCTCCTCCTCTGCTCCT
>PVIH01027297.1:0-17214 GCA_004025045.1 Sigmodon hispidus | reverse complement strand
GGAGGGGGAAGAGACCTTGAATAAGGATATATAGGGAAAGCTGAACACAAAGAAAATATATGTGTAGCAATCTTATTTGTATTTCTACCCTTGATAAGCCATGCTTATGATTCTTATCCTCTGTATAATTATTGTTAACTCTTCTGCATTTTAAATTCTTTTTACTGTTTTTTTTTGATAAATACAAAATAAAGAAGAAGAAAAAAAAAGAAAAATTCTACTTTCCACATAAAAATTTGAACACTAAACATGCAAATAAAGAATGTTATGAACTGAAAAAAAAGAAGGCCAAGTAACCAAGTAACTTATAAAGGCAGAACTATTAGAATAACGCTTGAATTCTCAGTAGAGACTATGAAAGCTAAAAATATCCTGGACAGATGTTATTTATGTTAATCAGAAACTGAAAACCAGAAATGCCAGTCAAGATACTATACCCAGCAAACTATCAATCATCATAGATTGAGTAAAGAAGGTATCTCATTATAAATACAGATTTAAACAATACCTATGATCAAATCTAGCCTTAGAAAAAGCACTAAAGGGTAAATTCAAACATAAGAATATTAAATATACCCATGAAACCACAAATAACAGATAACCCCATAGGAAAAAATCCCAGTGTAGGAAACACATACATACTGTCCCCAAAAGTAACATAAATTAACAACCACTGCTTACTAATATCCCTTAATATCAAAGAACTCAGCTCCTCTATGAAAAGACATAGGCTATCAGAATGGATATGAACTCAGGATCCTTTATTTATATATATATATACACAAAATACACCTCAACTTCAAAGACAGACACTATCTCAAAGTAAAAGGTAGGAAGAGGACTTTCCAATCAAATGGACTTAAGCAAGGTGGTATAGCTATTATTTTGTCTAATAAAATAGACTTCAAACTAAAATTAATCAAAAGATTTCAAAAAAGGACATTACATGTACATTTCAGAATAAATCTTATTAGACAAACCATCAATCATGAACATTAATCAACACAAGTGCATTACCATATGTAAAAGAAATATTGCTAAAGCTTAAATTATACATCAAATGCCAAACACTAATAGTGGGAGAATTTACCTTTACTTGCATGAAATGATAGGCTTATCAGACAGACAACTAATCAAGAAAAGAATCTAACAGATGTTATGACTCACATAGACTTAATAGATATACAAAAATATAATTCCTCCCAAACACACAAAAAAATGTAACTTCTTATCAGTACCCCATCTAACCATTTAAAGTTGACCAAATACTTGGTCATAAAGCAAATAAGAATGTATAAAAAAATTGAACAGCCCCTTGTATTTTATAGTACCACATAAACACAAATTCTAGTTGTTATTTAATGAAACCTCAGAGTCAAGTATTGGGGAGAAAGCTGAAATATCAGAGAGAGGAAACAGATCACAGTCAATTTTCACCCAGCCACTTCTCAGGTTAAAAGCTATCTTCCAGAGTCTGCAGCCTGACTCATCTCTTCTACAGAACTTACCACACCCTCTGCCTGTGCCTCCTTAAATATTTTCTTGGCCAGTTGTTTTACTTTTAAGTTTAACTATGCATCAAAATTCTAGAGTTAAGATTAATGATGTGAGTTACTACTGTTTGATAGTTAGGCCTTGAACTCATAGAAATACAGAAAGATCTCTGCCTCTGGAGTTATGGGATTAAAGTCATAAGTCACCACTTGGTGTTTCCCTTGCTGGGATTAAAGACCTGTGTTACCACTCTCTGACCCTCCTGGGTTGACTGTTGGTAGATTTCATAAAATAGAAAATATATCACCACAGAATACTACAGCATAAAGTTAGAATACAACAACACTATAAACCATAAAAAGCCTATAAATTCATAGAAAATAAACAGTTCTTAAAAGAACCATCACTGAGTCAAGGAGAAAGTCAAGAAAAATTAAGATTTTTTGAATTCAATGAAAATGAACCCAGAACATACCCAAGCCTTTGTTAAAAATAAAAGCAGTGCTAAAAGTAGTCCACACCTCTAAGTGCCTTCTTAAATAAATTGCAAAGAATCTCAAACAACTGACTCAATAGCACACCTGAAAATTTTAGAATAAAAAGCCAATATACACAAAAGTATTAAAAAACAAAAAATAATCAAACATGGGGCTGAAGTCAATAAAATAGAAAAGAAGGATACTATAAAAAAGGAAAGTAAATCAGTGAAACATAGCTGATTCTTTAAGAAAATTCATCAGCGAAAAATGGCCTTATCTAAATTAGGTAAGGGGCAAATAAAAATATTCAGATTAATAAAATCAGAATTGAAAAGAGGAACATAACATTGGATACCGAAGACATCATTAGATATTAGTTCAAAAACATATGCTCCAAAAGATTTGAAAACCAAACAAAAAAATAAATAAACAAGTTTCTGAATAGATACACTTTACCAAAATTAAAACAATACCAAATATATAACTTAAGTAGACATAACCCCAAAGAAAATTAAAGTAGTTATTAAAAGTTTCCCAATTTAAAAAAAAAGCCCTATGTCAGATGATTTGAGTAAAGAATTATACCAGAATTTCACAGAAGTAATTCCAATAGTCCTCAAGTTGTTGCATACTATAATAACAGAAGAAACATTGCCAAACACTGTTTTTATTTTTATATATAGAATCAAATATTTATTATTGGACTAGTACTTGAAATTTATTTATTGATACACATATTCACCTGGTAACATTAATTTCCTGAACATGATATTTTAGATTAAATTTTCTTTTTGTTCTATTATTATGAACAAAGAGGTCACACTTTCCATCCTTGTATATCCTTATTCAAAGTCCCTTACCACTCCTACCACATCAGGACATTCTCTCTTAAGAAATATCAGATCATGCTTTGAAAATCTGTATTCCACAAAAATGGAAAAACTAGAAGAAGTGGATAGCTTTCTGGACAGGTGCCATCTACCGAAATTAAATGAAGATCAGATTAATTACCTAAACAGGCCTATAACCCTTAGGGAAATTGAAGGTGTCATTAAAAGACTCCCCAAAAATAAAAGCCCTGGTTCAGATGGTTCGGGTGCCAAATTCTACCAGATACTCAAAGAAGAATTACAACCATTACTCCTCAAATTATTTCACACAGTAGAAACTTCAAGAAATATTGCCAAATTCCTTTTATGAAGCCACAATTACCCTAATACCTAAGCCACTCAAAGACATAACAAAGAAGGAGAACTACAGACAAATTTTGCTCATGAATATTCAGGTTAAAATTCTCAACAAAATTTTAGTAAACAATAAACAACAATATATAAAAAGTATCATCTACCATGACCAAGTAGGCTTCATCCCAGAAATACAAGGCTGGTTTAACATAAGAAATATGGTAAACATTATCTCTCATATAAACAAACTAAAGGAACAAAACCACATGATCATATCCTTAGATGATGAAAAAGCATTGACAAAATCCAACACTCATTTATGATTAAAGCCCTGGAGAGATCAAGAATATAGAGAGAATACCTAAAAATAATAAAGGCAATTTACAAAAAAAACTAACAGCCAGCATCAAACTTAATGGAGAAAAACTCAAAGCAATCCCAATAAAATCAGAAACTAGACAAGTATGTCCTCCCTCCCCTTATCTTTTCAATATAATTTTCAAAGATTTAGCTAAAGCAATAAGAGAATGAAAGGAGACTATGGGATACAAATTGGAAAAGAAGAAGTGAAGCTATCTCCATTTGCAGATGATATGATTGTATACATAAGTGACCCACAAAATTCCTCCAAGGAACTGCTATAGCTGATAAACACCTTCAGCAATGTAGCAGGACACCAGATTAACTCAAAAAAAAATCAGTAGCCCTATATACACTAAAGGTAGACTAGCTGAAAAAGAAATAAGGGAAACATTATCCTTCATAATAGCAGCAAATAGTATTAAATACCTTGGAGTAAATATACCCAAAGAAGAAACAGATATATTTGAACAAATTTTTAAATCAGTAAAGAAAGAAACTGAAGAGGATATCAGAAAATGATAAACTCTCTCATGTTCCTGGGTAGGTAGGGTCAACATAGTAAATGGCAAATTTACTAAAAGCAAAGTATATATTCAATATAATACACATGAAAATTCCAATACAATTTTTCACAGTAATTAAAAGAACAATACTAGCCCATCGGTTCCGGTTCCACTTCCTGGACCAGGTCCTGTCTGCAGAGTGAATCCCAGTGCAGTCTGTAAAAAGCACAGATAAAGTCTGCTTGTCACCATACCCACAGTTCCTGCTGAGGGAATATGCATGTCTACCCACCTCCACCACCAACTGAGCAAACAGATAACTACTGAGGTCCCTGAAGGACAGACTCAGACCCCGCCCAGAGAGGTGACAGTAGGCATACAAACCCAAGTACCACAACTGACCAGGAGCCACCTAATCATGAACCACTGAAGCGATGGGCAAACGTCAGTGCAAAAACTTATGTAATAATACAAAGAACAACAAGGTAACTCCAGAAGAAAGTGGCGATCTTACAAATACAAGACCTGAATTGAGCAATGAAGAGGAAACAGAAGGAAGAAACACCAAAAATTTCTTTTTGATGATCATCGAAGCTCTCAAAGATGATATAAAAAATAGCCTTAAAGAAATAGAAGAAAATACCAACAAAAAATTGGAAGAGATTAACAAATCTATGAAAGAAACATGCCAGGAACTAGAAACTGAAATGGAAGCAATAGATCTGTACCCCATTTTTTGATTGGGTTAATCAAGGTTTTGGTATATAGATTCTTGAGCTTTTTATATATCTTAGAGATCAGTCCTCTATCACTTGTAGGGTTGGTGAAAATATTTTCACATTCTGTATGCTGTCGTTTTGTACTATTGACTGTGTCCTTGGCTTTGCAGAAGATTCCTAGCTTCAGGAGATCCCACTTATTGATTGTTGGTTTTAATGTCTGTGCCACTGGTGTTATATTTAGGAAGTGATCACCTGTGACAATTTGTAGAAGTGTATTTCCCACTTTCTTTTCTATCAAGTTCAAAGTGGCTGGGTTCATGCTGAGGTCTTTGATCCACTTGGATTTGAGTTTTGTGCAGGGTGACAGGCTTGAATCTATTTGCATTTTCCTACACACTTCCATGCAGCTATGCCAACACCATTTGTTAAATATACTATCTTTTTTCCATTGAATGTTTTGGGCCTCTTTGTCAAAGATCAGGTGTTCATAGGTTTTGGGGTTAATGTTGGGATTGTCAGTTCTATTCCATTGGTCCACAAGTCTGTTTTTATGCCAGGCTGTTTTCATTACTGTAGCTCTATAGTATAACTTGAAGTCAGGGATGGTGATAGCTCCTGAGGTTCTTTGGTTGAGAAAAATTGTTTTTGCAATCCTGGATTTCCTGTTATTCCAAATGAAATTGGGTATTGTCCTTTCAAGGTCCAAATGTATTGTGTTGGGATTTTGATGGGCAGTGCATTGAATCTGTAGATTGCCTTTGGTAGAATTGCCATTTTTACTATGTTGATCCTACCAATCCAGGAAAATGGGAGAGCTTTCCATATTCTAATATCCTCTACAATTTCTTTCTTCAGTGATTTAAAATTTTGTCAAATCGGTCTGTTACTTCTTTGGCTATAGTTACTCCAAGGTATTTAATACTATTTGCAACTATTATGAAGGGTAATGTTTCCCTTATTTCTTTTTCAGCTCTTCTATCTTTAGTGTATAGAAGGGCTCCTGATTTATCCTGCTGCATTGCTGAAGGTGTTTATCAGCTTTAGCAGTTCCTTGGTAGAATTTTGTGGGTCACTTATGTATACAATTATATCATCTGCAAATAGAGATAGTTTCACTTCTTCTTTTCCAATTTGTATCCCCTTAAACTCTTTTCATACCCTTATTGATTTAGCTAAAACTTCAAGAACAATAGTGAATAGATAAGTGGAGAGAGGACATCCTTGTCTAGTTCCTGACTTTAGTGGGATTGCTTTGGGTTTTTCTCCATTATGTTTGATACTGGCTGTCTGCTTCTTGTAAATCATCTTTATTATATTTAGGTATTCTCCCTGTATTCCTGATCTTTCCAGGGCTTTAATCATAAATGAGTGTTGGATTTTGTCAGAGGCTTTTTTCACATCTAAGGATATGATCATGTTGTTTTGTTCCTTTTGTTTATTTATATGATTGAAAACATTTACAGTTTTTCATATATTAAACCAGCCCAGCCTTTCTGGGATGAAGCCTACTTGGTCGTGGTGGATGATATCTTTTCTACATTGTTGTATATGGTTTGCCAAAATTTTGTTGAGAAATTTCATTTCAATATTCATGAGGGAAATTCTTTGTAATTCTCCTTCTTTGTTGTGTCTTTGAGTAGCTTGTGTATTAGGATGATTGTGGTATCATAAAAGGAATTTGGCAATATTCCTTCAGTTTCTACTGTGTGAAATAGTTTGAGGAATAATGGTACTAATTCTTCTTTGAATGTCTCGTAGAATTTGGCACTGAAAACATCTGGAGCAGGGCTTTTATTTTTGGGGAGGTTTTTAATGACAGCTTCAACTTCCTTGTGGGTTATAAGCCTGTTTAGGAAAATATTCTGATCTTGTAATTTTGGTAATTGCTACCTGTCCAGGAGGCTGTCCATTTCTTCTAGGTTTTCCATTTTTGTGGAATACAGCTTTTCAAAGTATGATCTGATAATTCTCTGGATTTTCTGGGGGTCTGTTGTTATATCTCCCTTTTCGTTTCTGATTTTCTTGATTTGAACACTCTCTCTGTTTTTGGATTAGTTTGGCTAAGGGCTTATCTATCTTGTTAACTTTCTCAAAAAACCAACTCTTAGATTCATTGATTCTTTGTATTATTCTTTTTCTTTCAATTGTATTGATTTCAGCTCTAAGATTGATTATTTCCTGCCATCTACTCCTTCTCTGTGAGTTCCCTCCTAATTGTTCTAAGGCTTTCAGCTCTCCTGTTAGGTCTCTAGTGTGGGATTTCTCTAGGTTTTTCATTTAGGCATCTAACGCTATGAATTTTCCTCTTAAGACTGCTTTCATTGTGTCCCACAAGTTTGGATACATTGTAGATTCATTTTCATTGAATTCTAGGAAGTCTTTGATTTCTTTCTTAACTACTTCCTTGAACCAGAGATGGTTCAGCTGAGTGATGTTTAGTTTCCATGAGTTGGCAGGATTTCTCTGGGTTTTGATGTTGTTGAACTCTAACTTTAGGCCCTGGTGGTCTGAAATGTTACAAGGGATTATTTCCTTTTTTTTGCATCTGTTGATATTTGCTTTATGACCAATTATGTGGTCAATTTTGGAGAAAGTTCCATGAGGAGATGAGAAATATTTATATTCCTTTGCCTTTGGGTGGAAGGTTCTGTAGATATCTATGAAATCCATTTGCATCATAACCTCTTTTAGACTCCTTATTTCTCTGTTAAGACCCTGTCTGGTTGATCTATCCAGGGCTGAAAGTGGCGTATTGAAATCTCCCACTTTTAGGGTGTAAGAATTGTTGTGGGATTCGAACTTTAGAAGTGCTTCTTTTACATAAGTAGGTGCCCTTATATTAGAGGCATAAATATTTATGATTGAAATCTCCTTTTGACCAATTTCTCCTATGATGAATACGTAGTGATCATCTTGGTCCCTTTTAATTACTTTTAGCTTAAAGTCTACTTTGTTAGATATTAGGATTGAAACCCCTGCTTCTTTCTTAGGAAATTTTCACTGGAAAATCTTTTCCCAACCCTTTATTCTAAGCCTGTGTCTGTCTTTGTGGTTGAGGTGTGTTTCTTGTATGCAACAGAAGGATGGCTTCTGTTGTTGTATCCATCTTGTCAGTGTGTGAATTTTATAGGAGAGTTGAGTCCATTGATATTAAGGGAAATTAGTGACCATTGATTCTTATTTCCTGCCATTTTAGGTGGCAACTTGTTTGTATTTCCTTTCTCTAGGGTATTCTTCTGTGGAATTATTGATTGTTTGTGATTTCATGGGTGTATCTTGGGTTTTTAGGTTGGAGTTTTCCCTCTAATACTCTCTGTAGTGCTGGATTGGTAGATAGATATTCTTTCAGTCTGATTTTGTCCAGAAATACCTTGTTTACTCCATCTATGGTGATTGATAATTTTGCAGGGTATAGTATTCTAGCTTGGCAGCCATGCTCGTTTAGCATCTGTATAACTTCTGTCCAAGCCCTTCTAGCTTTCATCGTTTCCATTGAATAGTCAGGCGTTATTCTGATGGGTTTGCCTTTATATGTGAGTTGACCCTTTTCTTTTGCAGCTCCTAAAAATTTTTCTTTGTTCTGTATGTTTTGTGACTTGATTATAATGTGGTGCGCTTAATATTTTTTGGGGGTCTTATCTATTTGGTGTTCTGTAAGCTTCTTGTATCTTTATAGGCATTTCCTTTTTCAGGTTAGGGAAGTTTTTTTCTATGATTTTATTAAAAACATTTTCTGTGCCTTTGAGCTGGTATTCTTCTCCTTCTTCTATTCCTATTTTTCTCTAATTAGGTCTTTTCATGGTGTCCCAGATTTTCTGAACATTTTGAGTTATGGCTTTTTTAGTTTTACTATTTTCTTTGACTGATATATCTATTTGAGCTACTGAGTCTTCCACTTCAGAGATTCTATCTTCCGTCTCTTGAAGTCTGTTTGTTATGCTTGTATCTGTGTTTCCAGCTTTTTTCTTCAGATTTTCTATTTCCTTCTTTACCTCATTTTGTGCCTTTTTTATTGCTTCCATTTCAACTTTTATTTCAGCTTTTAGTTCCTGGCATGTTTCTATAGTAGGTTTGTTCATCTCTTCCAATTTTTTGTTTGTATTTTCTTCTATTTCTTTAAGGTTATTTTTCATATCTTCTTTGAGAGCTTCGATGATCATCAAAAAGGAATTTTTGGTGTTTCTTCCTTCTATTTCCTCTTCATTGCTCAGTTCAGGTCTTGTATTTGTAACATTGCCACTCTCTTCTGGAGTTACCATGCTGTTCTTTGTATTATTATGTAATTTTTTACACTGAAGTTTTTTCATGGTTTCAGTGGTTTATGATTAGATGGGTCCTGGTCAGCTGTGTCACTCAGGCTTGCATGCCTCCTGTCACCTCTCTGGGCAGGGTCTGAATCTGCCCTTCAGAGACCCCAGAAGTTATCTGTTCGCTCAGTTCATGGACAAGGTGGTTAGCCATGCAAATTGCCTCAGTAGTAGCTGTGGGTATGGTGACAGGCAGACTTTATCTGCACCTGCTACAGAGTTCTCTGGGACTTACTCTGCAGACAGCAGCTAGTCCCAGAAGCGGAACCAGAACCCATGGGAGCTCAACTTTCCCTCCTTGGCTGGGATATAGGAGCTTGTGCCTGGTGACCCCTCCTCACCTCTGGGCAGGGTCTGAGTCTGTCCTTCAAGGACCCCTGTAGTTGTCTGTTCACTCATTTCAAGGTTGAGATGGGTAGCCGTGCAAATTCCCTCAACAGGAGCTGTGGGTATGGTGACAGACAGACATTATCTGCCCCAGCTACAGAGTGTGCTGGGACTCTGCACACAGCACCTGGTCCTGGAAGTGAAACCAGAACCAATTGAGTTTCATTTTATGTGAATAATTAATTTGCTTTGTTTCTTCCATGTTTTCTCTATGTTTACAATTATTAATTGATTATAATATATATTTATGAGTATATTATGATACCCTTCTTGAAGATAATCTTGAAAGATATAACTACAAGCTCATTTTTTCTCTATAAATTTAAGATAATTTACATATTGTGTGATTTATATAGATTTTGGGTTTTTTTGCTGTTGATTTAGCTTTTCATGTATCCCAGGCTATTCTGGAGCTCTCTGTGTATTCTTACCTATACATAAACTCTCAATCAATATGTTACTTTACTGACTTCTAGGCTCTTTTTGCATGTACTATCAAACCAGGCAGTTAGATTTTCTATCTTTTAATAAGTTTTTATTTTTCCCTTTTTTGTGGGTCTCATGTAATGCTTGTGTTGATTAACTTCACTAATAGTATAATAGCCAGAAAGTATTTCTTCACTTTTTTTTCATTTTTATTATTTTTAGAATAAATTTAAAGTGAATATCATTCTTTTTGTAAAATTTTTTAAACCAAGTTGAGTGCATTTTTACATCTCTCTGCTGAAAGTATATTTTATGTTATTTTTTCCTTTCATTGAAAGTAATTTTTATGCAATATATTTTAATTATAATTTCTTTTTCCTCTACCCCTTTTTGTTCATCCATACCTCTTATCCCTCTATACAAACTGCCTTTGCTTTTATCATTACAAAAGAACAGCCTTCAAATGAATATTTCTACCACCTGAACCCAGGCCTTGAGACAAGCACTCAGCTTAAGTGTGGAACAAAGTCTGCCTGGAACACAGCTGTCATGATAGCAATGGGGGAGCAGCCAAGTCCCTAGGTACACACAACTGAGAGGTGAGAGGGCAAGAAGTGACAATTGGCATCATAGCACTGCGATCTTGCAAGAGTAGTTGACTCTGTGAACACAAACTGATTAAGGGCCCTCAGACCAAAAAATTACCCAAGCGTGAATGAGGATATACTGGGCAGATGCCAGTGCAAGAATACATACAACAATACAAAGATCTACAAGACACCACTAAAAGAAGCAAGTAGTTCTATAACTTCAAGACCTGCACATAACAATGAAGAGGGAAAAGAAGAAATGACCTTATAATCAGCCTTATAAAACTAATAGAAGCAAGACTTGTTTTCTTTAAGGCTCTGACCACGAGGAGTTCAATTATGCTCCCATAAGTAAATGAGAACCATGAACAGGCATTTTTGAAAATGGGAAAATTGAAAGAGAATTTATGAATCAGAGAAGTCTGATAAATCAGTATGATTAGGTACATGATATAAAATCACTAATTAATAAATATATAAATATAAAAAACAGAATATAAAAAATTCCCTTAAAGAAATAGAAGAAAATACAAACAGAAACTTAGAAGAGATGGACAAATCCATGAAAGAAAATAAAACTAAGAAAAAGAAAACAAACAGATGAATGAAATGTACTAGGAATTTAAACTTGAAATAGAAGCAATAAAAAAGTCACAAACCAAGACAAAGCTAGAAATAGGAAATCAGAATAAAAGATCTAGAACCAAGATTCAAGCATAACCAACAGAATCTATGATATGGAAAAGAGAGTCTCTGGTGTAGAAGACTCAATAGTAGCAATAGATACATCATTTAAAGAAAACATAAAAACCAAAAATGTCATAACAAAAAATGTCCAGGAAATTTGAGACACCATGGAAAGGCCAAACCTGAGAATAATTAGAATCAAAGAAGGAGAAGAAGACCAGCTCAAAGGCACAGAAAACATTCAAAAAATCATAAATGAAAATTTCCCCAACCTAAAGAAAAAAATACATATAAAGATACAGGAAGGCTACAGAATACCAAATAGAATAGACCCACACAAAAAGTCTACTTACTATATAATAATCAAGCCAATAAACGTACAAACAAAGAAAAAATAAACACATTGTAACTCATTTAGGGTTTTTTTCCATCTAAATTTGTTTATTGTATATCTTTAATCATTTTCTAATAAGAACAGTTTTTAAATTGCTATACTGTAAAGCTCAACATTGGCTACTGGCTCCAATCTACTGTGCTTTTCAACGTGACAGAGGTACCAGAGTCATGTTTAACTTTCCAATTCTGCGATGCAGTATTAAGCATATAAAGTTATGTTTTTAAGTCCATGAATGTTCACCCTAAGCAAAAAAGCAGTAGCTGGGAGAAGTCACTCTGTCCATAGCCTGTGAGTGAGACTGCAGAAATCAGCTGCACTGCTCAGCTCATGATGAAAGTTGACCAACTACATCTCATAATCAGGTGCTACAAGTCTCTGCACTGTTGCTGGTATGATACTCTGAGAAAGAATGTCCAGTGTGGCTCTGTTTTTGTGTTTTCAGAATCTTTCTAAAAATTCTTATTGCCCCTCATTGATTGCCATTTTTAGCCCAAAATTTCCTAAATGGCCTAGCCCCATGGTCCACAGATGCTTTGGCCCAAATAATCATGCAAAGACTTATGTTCATTACAAACTGTTCAGCTTATTTCAAGCTTATTTCAGGCAAGTTCTGACATCTTGACAACCTATTTCTAGTTATCTGCCTTGTCCCTTGGCTCATGGATTACCGGTACACAATTTCATATTTCTTTTTTGGGTGCTGGATTGCATCTCTAAAGACTGTTTCCTTCTTTTTTTTTAACCTTTTAATCAGGAGCTTGGATTTTCCTCCTGATTATAAAGTGGCTCAACCTAGGTCAAAACATTTTTTTTTTACTATCCAATGATAATTCACAGTGTACAGAAAGACATCCCACATTAGATTCTACTACTTGTTTGTAGCTTTCCTGAGCCAGTATCTCACAACTTTAGCATCTCAAACAGCTTGGGGTATCCAGGAAAAGCCACACTTTAATTTCCCAGCATCATTGGCCTCTCTGGGCTCCATGCAGAGACACCCCTTGCACATGCTTGATGTTTGCATCTTTCTTTAGTCAAAGAGAAAAATTCTATAAATATTTTCTTGTACTCTGTACACTAAAACCATGTGGTTAAATTTGCTATATGCTTCTGCTTACTAGGGCTGGAACATGGTCCTTTTATTTATACACATTCTTACCTACTCTCTGTTTTTGACAGTCCTCTTATTGCCTGAGCTTGGCTTTCCAGGAACTTTCTCTGTAGACCGGGCTGGCCTTCATCTTAGACATCTATCTGTATTTTTCTCATTAGTAGTAGCAAAAATGTTTTGTGCCACCGTACTCAGACATAAGTTATTCTTTTAACATCTTTTTACAAATTGGAAGGTTAATATGGTTGGGTCTTATTATGAGGTCATTACTTTCCTTATTCCATTTACCCTCAGTCTTAAATTTAATTTATCTTCTTGAGCACAGGATTTAGATCATTTATGCTTCCTGGTACCACCGTTCTCATCAAACTATATATACCCTATTTTTTTCTTGCTGATCTTGCTTTTTTATTATAAATCTGTATAATATTGGCTATTAATAACAATGCAATATGGTCAATAGTATAGGCTATTTTGAAGTCTCCACAACCAATTTTATTAATATGAAACATTTGATTCATCTTCAGTAGCAGATTTTACAGACAAGGGCAAATCAGCTACATTCTTTGCCAAAAATTACAAGAATTGTATCCAGATCACATATTAATAGAAATGCCTTAAGGGGGGCATCATATTATATATTGCTTTCAGCACCACTTTTTCTCTGTTCCTACTAATATTACCTATTAATACCCACTATAAGCATTCAAATGCTTTTCTAGTACAAACATCCAAAATCTATATCCCTCCAAGAAGCAAAATGGTCAGGTTTGAAAAAGTGAGACCTCAGTACCTTTTACCAAATTCTTAGTGTTTCTATTACTTTGAAGAATAGCCATTATAATTGGCAACTATTATAAAGAAACTAATTGAAGCTAGTTTTGTAGTTCAAATATTTAATCCATTAATATCTTACAGAAAGCATGGTGCCACAGAGGCAGACATGGTGAGGGAAACAGAGCTTAGAGTTTTATATCCCAAAGCATGGTGCCACAGAGGCAGACATGGTGAGGGAAACAGAGCTGAGAGTTTTATATCCCAAAGCATGGTGCCACAGAGGCAGACATGGTGAGGGAAACAGAGCTGAGAGTTTTATATCCCAAAAGGCATGCAGTAGGGAAAGACTGACACAGGACATAGTCTGAGCACTTGAAATCCTAAACCAGTGTCATACTTTCACCAAGAAGCCACATCCATTCTAATAAGGTCATAACTATCTGTGAAGTATTCATACTCTCTAATTACCAACTATCAAAATATATTTGCCAATGGTAATGCCTATTCAATAGTAATGCCTATTGAAAACACCATACAAAAAAGTTTTTTTTTATTATTTTCATTTTCAGGAAGCATTATATAAACTGACAACAAATTTGCCAATATTGCATTTGCATAAACTGTTGAATGGGAAAACATAAAAAAATATGCTGCACATATACAATGCAAAACTATTAAGCCTTAATGTCAATATGAGAGGAATCTGAATAGATATTATATGAAATATGTCAGACTCTGAAAAAAATTCTGGAGTTTCTCCTCTCTACATAGAACATAGTATAGTTCACTAGAGAAGAAGATTGTGGTTTCTGGTAATGGAATGAGATTACACACAGGCTAAAGTGAAAAAAAAATTTAGAAATACATATTGTTCAAAACAGTAAATTGTAGCCGTGAAAAGTGTTAATTTTTCATTTTGTGTTATTATTATAAAATAAAGAAATAATTAAAAAACTCTCAATTGACAGATATTTATGTCCTTGATGATAGTGATATTGTCACAGAATAATACAAATATTCTTTTTAAAAATATTTTAAATTTATTATTTTTAATATAAGATGGTGATAATAGGCATAAAATGGTAAGTTTTTAATAAATTTTTCATGTGTTTTTCTTATTTTGACATTAAAATTGCTGTCAGTTTTTTTAAAAATCTAAGTGACTAAGAATAATTTTGATATTATTCAGAAATCAGTCACCCGTTTATAAACAAAAGAGAAATATTTACTAAATCTTTGGAATTTAATATTTTGTACATATTTTGATTTATTCTTTACCGACTTGCAGTAAATGCACTTTGTAATCTGAAATTTAAAATGATGTGTTATTGCAGAAATATTCTCTTGCTTCCTCAACTAATATCTGAATCCCAATACAATGTGTTTTTCCTTAATCTAGTATACTGAGTATTTTAGCTCCAAGCTTAAATATATATATATATATATATATATATATATATATAGTCTTTGACCAAAAGAATTTTATTGTATCAGCCACATAAGAGTCAAAAGAGTTATATTTTACATGCTTTGTAAACAGTATATAGAAAGACAAATATCAGAACAGACAAATTACTCTAGCAATCTCAAGCAAAATTCAGAGCAAAGTCATTAACATCTATCACAATCAAAGTACTTTGATGCATAATACTGTATTTTTATATGATCAACCTATTAATAAAATAATTGTGAATTCAAGAAACATGCTCTAAAAGAAAGCATGAAAAGGATGTTCAAAAGGTAGGTTATATCTGTGGAAAATAGATCTGCTAACATTTTTTAAAAGTTGGCAATATATAAGTGTAACTGTTAAAATAATTGCAGGTTGCAGAATTATAAGAGTTGCCTGACTAGAAAATGAAATGTTTGTTTTCCAGCATGTTTTCTGTGAAATTGTAACTGGCTCCTTTTCACTAAAATACTTATAGTGTCAAGAAAAAAATTATGGAATTCTGGCATGCAATAGCTATTACCTTGAAAAGGTCACATTCTCTTCCATTTGCCAGATTATACTATCACATCTGAGAAAACTTCATGTACAAATATGCAAATTTATAAATCTTTTTAAGAAAGGCGATTTTTGTAGAACCTGTCATTTATGGGGAAAAATTATTTTAAACTGAAGTCATCTATTGCTATCCTGACTTCTTAACTGAAGACAATTCAATCTTTAAATATTTTTATAAAATATATATAAACTATTTCTGTAGTAATATGAGTTTTATCTCAAAACCTGAAAATGATTTGACTATAATACTTCAAACTGGAGCTATTAATGGAACTCAGCCTATTTTATAATCTATAATTTAACTTTGGGGAAAGCACATTTCACCCAAGTTGAGGATTGAAATTAAACACAATATAAAGATATAGCACTAAACAATTAGTGGAAATAACATTGGATTTTTGAATCAAAATAACCTATAAATTTGATACTTTATATATCTATTATAAATAAGATGAAATGTTTTCAATTAAATGCTTTAGTTTGCTGCTCTGGGCAAACATTGACCAAAAACAACTTGGAGGAGAAAAGATTTATTTTTGTTTACAGACTAGAGTACATTGAGGAATGAAACTGAAGCAGAGATCAGGAATTGAAGCAGAGACCATGAAAGAACATTGGCTTAATCAGGCTCACCTTAAGTTACCTTTCTTAGGCAGGCCAGGCCTAGTAGCTTAAGAACAGTACTTCACACAACAGACTAAGTCTTTATCAATTATTGACAATTAAAAAATATCTTTCATAGACTTGGCCCAGCCAAGGTAATGTAAAATTTCTTTATTTCCCAATTCCAAAGTGTCTCAATTTTGTGTGAAACTGGAAAAACATAACTAGAAAATTGTTCTTTTTTTCTCAAGTTCAATTACAACAAACTCCAAATAGTCTGCCTAACTTTATAGATGAGAATTTCTAAAAGTGGTTATTTAGGAACTTCATACTGTAGAAGTTAGTACATTGCGAGAACTTAGCCATTCTAACAATATAAATGTAAAAACACTTATAAATAACTAATGCATTATTCAATATTAAATAGTGTTTGGTTACACTGAAGATCAATTTACAAGTAGTTAAACTATTTTCTTACCAAATATTGGAAAAACGGATTTCTAAACAGTCTATTAAAATACATTGCCTTAATGTGCTATATTGTAATGTGTCATTACATGTAAAATTTGTTATTTTCTATATTCACTACCATGAATTCTATTTTAATTACTATCAACATGTACAAATTAAAGATACATCAAAATGCTAAATCAAATTTAAATCATCCTAATGTTCTTTAGTAAAGGGAAATAGCACATATGTAAGCTAAAACCATATTTCATAGCATTTTTTATGCTACTCAAATGATCACCTATAATTTTCCACTTTTCTTAAAGTGGAATGCTGATGCTTTATATATTTTTATGGTTGATGTGGTGGTGATGGTATGTAGGGCGTGGTTTGCCTTTGCACAACTTGCTGGAACATTCTATTGCCGCTTATGCTAATTAGGCATCGAAAAAGGACCTATCCGATGCCATCCTCAAATATGTTAATGAGCCATTATTTTGGGCCAATCACCAGCCATATGCTAATGATATCACTTTGAACCAATCACCAGCCATATGTTAATGAGGCATTTGATGGGCACCAATCACGCGCCAGGCTTCCCTATATAAGCAGGCTGAATCTCAGGCTCGGGGTCTTCTTTCCATCACTTCACAACTGAGCTGTAACTCCAATAAAGTGTGATCCGAGAAGAATCGTGCGGTGTGGTGACTCGTCGTTCTGCAGGCC
>PVIH01027296.1:0-17214 GCA_004025045.1 Sigmodon hispidus | reverse complement strand
ATGTACCACAGTTTGTTAATCCATTCTTCAGTTGAGGGACATCTAGGTTGTTTCCAGGTTCTTGTTATTACAAATAATGCTGCTATGAACATAGTTGAGCTAATACCTTTGGAGTGTGAATGTGCCTCTTTAGGGTATACACCCAGAAGTGGTATTGCTGGGTCCTTGGGGAGATTGATTCTCAATTTTCTGAGAAACCAAGGCCACACCTTCTAACCCTTCTCAAACAGTGCCACTCCCTGGTGACTAAGCATTCAAATATATGAACCTATGAGAGACATTGTCATTCAAATCACCACAAATAAATTCCTGGGAATAGGACTGGGGCTCATGGTAGTCTATGTTAAGATTTTGAGGTTCTACCACATTCCTTTCTTAACTTTTCTTTGTCTCTTATGATGGTTAGTTTTAATTGTCAGCTTAACATAATCTATACTCACATAGGAAGGGAGTCTTGTTGAAGGACTGCCTAGATCAGATCAATCTGTGGGCATTATTGTCTTGATTATGTTAATAAAGGTAGAAAGACTTGCCCACTATGGGTGGCATTCTCTCCAAGACAGAGGATTCTGAATTGTGTTCATGAGAGGAGAGGGAGGGAGGGAAGAAGGGAGGGAGGGAGGGAGGGAGGGAGGGATGGAGAGAGAGAGAGAGAGAGCGAGAGCACAAGAGAGCTGAGTACAATTGAGTATTCATTAATCCACTGTTCTCTGCTCTTGACTATGGATTGATGTGACCGGCTGCTTCAAGTTCCAGCGGCCTTGACTTTCCCACAGTGATGGACTGTAACCTGCAATTGTGAGCTAAAGAAACACTTTCCCCTTAAGTTGCCTTTGCAGGGTGCTTTGTCACAGCACTGGAAACAAAACTAAGACCCTCCCATCCTGAGCTTGAGGAGACCCTTCTCTTAGTTTCTTCCAAGGTTCTAGGACACCAGGGTTTCCAGGCTGGTTCTCTCTGTGACTGAAACAATCTATCTTTGCTCCCCTTGGCCTGGTGACTCTTCCCTACAGGTCTCAATTGATGGTACCTTTCTTAGCTTCTAAGATGAAGCATCTCAATGCACTAATGAATTGTGGTCCTCACTGCACAGGTAGGAAGTGACTTATGCAGCTGCTTGCTGTGTGCCTTCCTCTGTTCCCCATGCCTGCATCTCTGCAGCAGGCATACATCTGTCTTGTTCATTGCATTTTCCCCAGGGCTTACAGAATTATGGTGTTCCCCAGGTTTCCTGGGGCTCACAGGGCCATTATTTCTCAGTTTCTTGGCTGGTCTCCTCTGTACTTCTCTGGCAAGGCACTGGCCTGGGTGGATGGTACATGCTGCTGGAGCTCACTCCGGCAGTCACTCTCTGCTGGCTTCCTTGGCTGTCTGGTTAGGGCCTTTTCTACAGCCCACAGTCACTTTCGAAGAGTAGCCAAAGTCACCATGTAGCTTCTTCCTTTCTTGCCTGGCAATTCCCCAACTCAGGTTATCAGCTGCAGACCCAGCCACCAGAGCCCCTAATTAGGGAAGAGTTGAGAAATGTTTTAAAAGAAAGTATGGGGGGGCAGTGTTGATACTCAGGTCGTTCATAGCTTCATCAATTTTTAAAGTTTCCCTCATGTGTGTGGAGACTGACTCCTACCAGAAGTTTTGTATTACGCTTGTGCAGGTCTGAGATGCAAATGTACTGATAGTCCCCAGGGAAGACGCAGGCACACTCATCCACATCGCTGCTCTGTTTTCTTCTCTCTCTCCATGACTTAAAAGTCACTGTGTAGCTGTCACTCATTTTCTGAGAAAACAAACTGAGGAACATTCTAGTTCCAGCTACCGGCAGCTAGTGAAGTGACAGATGCGGCTGCACCAAGGCTCTGACTCCCTTGGCCCTGGATGCAAAGCTAAGGAACAGAATCCCCGTGTGTGCCCTGAGGGAGAACAGCTTGCTCTTTTGGTCCTGGTGGTTTCATTCTCTTCCTAAAAACTTCTCCTGTCTGAATCTTGCAGTCTACTTTTTTGAAGCCAAGTGCTTCTGTTTTCCAGGCATCTCTGGGTACCTACTTCTCTAGGAAGCTCCAGCTGGGCCCCTAAAAGGGATTAGGTTACCCTTGTATCAGGAATTCATGATGCCTCTCCAAGGGGTCATACTTTGCTTTAAAAATGGGCCTGTAGCTCAGTGGTAGAGTACCTATTTTCTATTTCCGACATCATTTATAAAAATATGGGGTGATCAAAGCTCATGAAGGGATGGGGGTTAATGGACTTCCCAACTAGTGAGTGACAGAGTTGGGGCTTGATTGCAGAGTGTTAAATGCCGTTGGCTGCAGTCTCTCCATAATACCTCATAGATCAGTAGGACAATAGGAGATCTCAGTCAAGGAGGTGTGGAGAAGGGAGCCCCACTTTGGTGATCATGTTTTGGGTTCCCCCCAAAACACAGCACCACCCAGGCAACAGTTCTACTGGAAAAGATTTCCTTTGGAGGAGACTGCACCCTGAAGAAGGAGGAGGAGGAGGAGGAGGAGGAGGAGGAGGAGGAGGAGGAGAAGTTGAAGTTAGGAAGGAGGCTGAAAGGCGTTGGTCAGCATCTGACCCCGGTGGGAGTGGAGCTCAGAAGGGGCATGGGGCATTACTGCGTACCATGGCTCCTGAACCCGAAGATCCTGTCATTTTCCAGTTGAAGATCATTCCAGGTGTGTCACTTGGCAGGTTCCAGCTTTTCCAGAACTTGGTCAGAGCATGTTCAATGGTGGAGGATGCTCTCAGGCAGAGAGACACTTGAGGTAAAACCTACTGAGGTAGTTATCCCTTGAAGACTTGAGGGGACATGAGTGCCCTGTATCTGCTGTGTGGACACAAGAACACGGGGAAGGCTGCCAAGCCTGACAATTTGAGATCGATTCTTGGAACCCATATTGTTGAAGGAGTCAACATGTATGCACACACACAATAGATAATTGTGAGGAAAAATAAGGACATGGAGAACATCAAGCCTCTTTGAGGTGTTAGATGCTTTCCTCCATGTCCTGGTCCCTTTCCTTGAACCAGGTATAGTAATCATCACCATAACTTGTTTGCTGTATACTAACCATTGCGACCAATGCTTTGCAGACACCTTTCATTCAATTTCCAACATCCCAAAGCAGAAGCCTTTATTTTCTCTATAATGGTGAAGGAACTGAGCCCAAGGGGAGGAGGCATGTTGCTAAGGCGGCCACATCCAGACTGGAGCAGAATAGATTCTTAAATAGACTCTATTCCTGTCGAGTTGGAACCCTCAACCTCCAGCAAGGGGAGATTTTGCTCTGGCATACTGTACTGTGAGAAGAGCCACACTGCATCCTTTCTACCTCATGTTAGGGGTTTGGGATGGGTAATCTTGATTGTCAATATAACAGGATCTGGAATCACCATGGAAACAAGTCCCTGGGCATTTTTATGAGGGAGTTTCTAGGTTAGGCTCACTGAGGTGGGGAGAGCCACCCTAACTGTGAGTGACATTACTTGGGCTGGGGTCCTGACGTGAATGGAAAGAAGTGAGCTGAGCACCAGCGTCCATCTCTCTCTGCTCTCTGAGTGAACAGCTGCCTCGTGTGACTCTCCCACATGACAGACTGTACCCCAGACTGTGAGGCAAGTTAAACCTTCCTTCTATAAGTTGCTTTTGTCACAGAAATGTGGATAGAGAGGTAGTTCCTTTCTTATTCCAGTGAGAACTCATACTTTCTCTAGGGGTCCTTTAGATGCTAGGAAGCTCATTCAGTTTGGAAGTTTTCCATGAGGGTGATGAATGCTGGTGCTCAGCTCACTCTCTCCTTTTCATTCAGTTCAGACTACCAGATCACAGAAGAGTGCCACCACACTTAGGGTGGGTCTTCCCACCTCTGAACCTAATCCAGGTGATCCCTTGCTGGTGGGAGCTGTGCTGTGTAACACATCAGTGCAGTTCATTGCATTTGTCATCACTGTGTCATAAATGGCCATTGTCTGATCTCATACCAACCTCTGAGGGTTATGCATTTGAATGATGTCACCACATAATACCTTCTAATCCACTTATCTGAATCATCACGCAACACAAGGCTTGAGCAGTGTTCCCTAATCTCTCTCCTCATGCTCATATTTTATTTTATTTCTCTACCCCGTTTGTGTTTGGGGAAAACCTCCTGTTTCTTCTCCTCACCTGTTGAATATTAATGTCAGCCAGAACTGCTCAGTGACAGATGCTTGAATGTTGAAGTCTGTTAGCACGTGGTACCTATTCAGAATTGCTCTGCAATGCTGTGGGCTGCTTGGCTCACCTGGGCTTGTGCTTTCTGCCTCCTCTTCCCTTGTTTTTTTTCTGGAGTAGAGAGCAATGAGGGGGATCTGTCTCCCTTTACAGTGACAGGAAATAGCACGTATTTAGACTCTAGCTAAAAGCCAGCTTCCTTCCCATGTGGCAATCTAATGCTACACCTCTGCCTCAGTCTTTACTCCTAATGATTTAACAAGCCCCAGTCTGCAGTTTCTGGAAACGCTCACTGTTATTCACATTTCAGAATTCTGTCTAAAAATCGAAAGCCCAAGTGTTATCTTTTAAAGGCTTCTGGCCTCTTACAGGAAGTGGCTGTCACTAGATGCCCCAGCTTCACAGTGACCTCTCTAAGCAGGGTGACCTGATTCTTTCCTTTAAACCTCATCAGAAGCTTCTGGGTTCCTTTATGCATCAGACACTGCCAAGCTTGACTCTCTCCCATTAAGGAAGCTTACCCCACAAGGGTGGGTGACACATTTTGTGTTTCTTGCAAGGATTTTCCTGGCCTGTCCCCTCACTTTTCTGTGACTTCAGGCCACATTCTACATTATTCCCAAGAGCTCTGAAGAACAACAGACGACAACGTTTATAAAGTAAACATGTTTCTATCTATGTCCAATCCTTTCCCACACAAGGTCTCCAAGGACTCTTGGGATAGACAGTGTGACATGTAGCTAATGGACAGTGCCCTGGTCACTAACACTGGCAGCATACTACTTTTTGTACTGTTGGCCAGCCTTGCTAGCCTTCACAGATCACCTTTTGCACTGTCCATGGTACCTACTTGGATTGGCTAATTTTACCATTTAAAAAAAGGCTGAGTAACATCCAGGAGTTCACTCACTTGGTGGAGACCTTTTTCACTCCTAGCATTTAGATGCCTCCCGGACAAACTGGGAGCTTTCCGCCAGACCACTTAAAGAGCCAAGTTTTTTTCAGACTGTACCAGCTTCAAAAGGTAGAGCAGTACAGGAGCAATGATGTCTCCTTCTCCTCCTAAACTAACTCGCTCTTCTGCTGAGTGCAGGGGACGGGGCGTGCTGCTCCTAGTAGCTGCCACTTAATATAAAATATGGGTGCCTGGGGATGCTAAGAGAAGTGGCATCATGCTGTCGCAGCGCAGGGATGTTTTGAAAAGTTTCCTGTTAGCACCACCTGGGCCAGGATGCAGTTTCCTTTTCTAGTGTGTCTGTTTCTGCATCTAGTCACTTTACTGAACATCTCCCGTGTATCGGCATAGCTGCATGTGCTGAGAACAGAGGTAAAAGCTGTTATTGAGGCTATGAGGCCTCCTCTTAGAGTGGCACCTTTTGCTTCTGCCTGCTCTGGACCTAGCAATCTTCTATAGACACACTGAAGGTCAACTGTACTCTTTCCACTGAATGAGCCCAGCTGCAGGTGAGCCTCATGAACTCCATCCAGATCCAAGCAGTAGCAACATTGGCAAATCTGGATACCAACCAGGCACCAATTGTCTTGATCTGTGATGAGGATATGCTGTGAGAGGTTCTTGCCTGGGGGCAATGGGAGATTGTCCCTGTGATATGCTTTCCCCTTCCTATCTGTATTTTTCCTTCTAGATATTTAGCTGGCTTATGGCTCAGGATACAGACTGCACTTGCCATGTGGTAGCTGGTTTGGCAGGGATGAAGGTTTTGTATGTTGTATTTTAAAAATGGTGGCAGAGAGACCTTGATGGGTTGGAGTCCAGAAGCCCCCACAATGGGTGGGAGAGAGACACACCATGCAGATAGCACTCATGTGTAGAGTTTTACTGGTGAGGGGGAAGGGAGATTGGAGAGGGAAAGAGTACAGAGCAACCTCTCAGGGAGGGAGGGAGAGAGAGAGAGAGAGAGAAGGCAGGTGAGATTCCACTGTTTGAGGGGGATGCACTACACAGGATGACTTTGTCAGATCCCTGAGTGGGCCAAGGTATTGCTTCCTTATTGGCCAGGTTCCCAAGGGGTGGGTCTAAATGCTAACATAGTAGAGAGACACTGTGTCCCTTATTCTGGTTTCAGCATACTGAACCTCAAGAAATTGGACTTCCCTCATAAATCTCATATTTGGAGCAAGCTGAAAGCCTGGGCTAACCAGAGGGAAACTTGTCCCCAAGAAAGAGGTTTGTGGATAATGGAGCACAATAATGATAAACCAATGATGAGTAGGACCATACTTTGATCTGGAGTACACCCTGACTTGGACTATGCCTCGACTGGCACTCCTTAGATGTAACTTACTTCAAGAAACTTCGGAGGTCACTGAGGCTCTGTCTCTCTTCTCAGTAGCCACATTGAACAATATTCCTTTTCTGCTTTTCACTATTAATTTGGCTACTTTAGTTGGCTTGCGGACAATGGGGGACTGCACCTGGCTTACCACCAAAGCCTGGTGACAGGTCAGTTCCAGTGTTGAGGTTCTCACCCTGCACCTTAGAAAGTGGCTGTGTGGAGATTGAGCTTTAGAGTGGGGTTTATGTTAAGATGAGGTCATCATCTCCTGATGGCCCCCTCCACAAGGCTCTTATAAGATGAGAAGTTTGAGCTGGGTGTGGTGACATACCTGTAATCCTATGGTTGGGTGACTTTTTTAGGGAGACATGATTAAATACTACTTACCCAGTTAGGTCCCCGTGTAGTGAGATTATGTGTTACATTTTAAATAATTGTCCCACCTACAGGTTTAATAAAAAGATAATTGGCTGAAGGCAGACAGGAAGTGTAGGTGAAACTACCAGACTGGGAAAATCTCAGAGCAGACACATCAAACAGATGCCACACATGCCACAGAGATTTCAGGAGATGATGCAGAGGAAAGAAGTTGAAATGCTGCTTTGAGAAAAGGTATTGGGCTGGAGAGATGGCTCAGCCATTAAAGGCTAGGCTCACAACCAAAAATATAAGAGAAAAGGTATTGAGCTGTACAGCTTAACATGATGGGTTGAGTTCAGATGAAGGAGTTAGCAAGTTATATGCCTGGGCTCTAGGTCAATCAGCAGAAAATTAATGTAAGCATCTGTGTGTCTCTGTGTAACTATGAGTGTTTCTGCCAGACTGCTAGTCTAGACCAGAAAGTCTGGGCCAGAAATCAGTTATAACACCCCTGACAACAGACCAAATAAGTGATTCTACCAAGGCTGGACTTGGAGAACCAATAAGTTTAGTGAGGTCACTTACAGAAGTATGGGTTATGAGTCTCAAAGGCAGCTGCATCACACAAGGCTACCCCAACACATATTACGCCTCACAGAACTGCAAGCCCCTGTTCCCTGCATGACTTTCAGGCTGCTCTGCTGTTGGAGAATCTCCTCCCCAGTGCTGGTTTACTGCTTTTTAAAGGTCAAGGGCCTTGTGAGTCATGTCAGCCTCAGGACTTTCTTAAGACTTGTGTGTTTCTGACTCTCACCAGCCTCCTGCTCTCATCAAGGAAGGACTGTACATCCCAAGGAAGACATTGCTACATCCCTACATCCCAGCATGAGGCAGGATGATCATCACAAGTTCTAGTCTGACCTGGGCTAACTAAGTTTCAGGTCAGAGTAAAGGACACAAAACCCCAAAGAAGATTCACCTCTAGATTCCAGAAGTATGCACACACAGAGAAAGTCTCCAAGAGGACACTGCAGGGCAGATGGTCCTTGGAGGTCCAGGAGTGGCCTGGGAAGGAGCCTACCCTGAAGCATATTGTCTTAGACTTTGACCTTCAGAGTATGAGAAATAAGTTTGTGACTTAAAAAATATTTTTTATTTATTATTTTTTTCCTTATTTCATGTTTGTGAGTGTCTTGCCTGCATGTATGCTTATGTGCTACATGGATACCTTGTGCCCACTGAGACAGGGAAAGGCATTAAATCCCCTAGAACTGGAGTTGCAGATGCTTGTGAGACACCATGTAGATGCTGGCACTCTGCTGCTAAAACATGACCTTAGCTGTCCCTGAGAGGGTACTTTACCAATGTACCATGTCCCCAGTCCCCAGTGAAGCTTTACAAAGAACGTATGTCTGGAAGGTTAAGAATCACAGCGAACTGTGCTTATGAAGAGGAAGTTTCTGAGACACTCATGAATTTAGGAAAACAAGACGGAGCAAGATGTCCACAGTGACTTCAGACCTTCTTTAGAGGACCAAGATAGTACACGGGAAAGATGTCCTTTGGTTGACCTTGCTGTCAGATAGGATTCTGTGGGGGACTATCCTGGCCAATTTTATGTCAATTTGACACCTGCTAGAGTCATCTAGGAGGAGGGTACCTCAACTGACAAAATGTGTCCATAAGGTTGAGGGCGGGCCCAGTCCATTCTGTGGTCCTCGGTTTAATAAGAAAGCAGGCTGAGCAAGCCATGGAGAATAAACCGGAAAGCAGCACCCCTCCATGACCTCTGGATCAGCTCCTGCATTTAGGTTCATGCCCTGTTTAAGCCCAGCCCTAACTGCCTTTGATGATGAACTATTCTATAGAAATGTGAGTAAAACAAACCCCTCTCTCCTCAAGCTGCTCCTGGCCATGGTGTTTTATCACAGTAACCCTGACAGATTGAACAGTATCTGTTTTCCTGACTGAGATTGGAACAGTATCAGTTTCCCTGACTGAGACTGGAACAATATATCTGTTTCCCTGACTGAGACTGGAACAGTATCTGTTTCCCTGAGATTGGAACAATATCTGTTTCCCTGACTGAGATTGGAACGGTGTATTTCCCTGGACCTGTGCACTGCTCCCTCCACAGCAGCCCTGTCCTTTAAGATGGTGGTAGTGGAGGGGATTGAAGAGAGAGGACAGAAATGCCCAGTCCAGACTCAGGTTCCTGTGTTTGCAGAACAAAGTCTTCCACATTGGCCCCACCATGTCTGAGACAGCTCTGTGTGGGAGTGGGTGCTCAGATCTTTCTGGTGCGAGGTCGCCTTGCTGCCTTGCGGAGGGTGGAGCAGAACTGCTGTCTTCCCAGCTGCCGGCTGCCTCTCTGCTTGGTTCTCTCTGCCTGTGTGGAGAGGTGGGATTGGTGAATGCTAATTCAGCTGGGTCACAGTAACTTCTGCGGATCCGTGTCCATGGCAGCTTGTGAGCCAGAACACTCTTTTCCTTTGCTTTCCACTTCTTCCCCCTTCCTTTTCCTTTTCTTTCCTCGCTCCTTCCTCTCTCTTTCTCCCTCTCTCCCCCCCTGGTGTCCCTCCCTTTCCTTGCCTTTTCTCTGGGGATGACACCCAATGCCTTCCTCTTGCTGGGCAAGCTCTGTTTCCAAACTGCACCCCATATAGGCAGTAAGCATTTAAATCTGATCCGGGGCATGGCCTATCTCGAGCTTTTTTGAAGCTGAGGGGACATTCCTGGGCCAGAGGAAGTGGTCCTGTCCTGTCCTATCTCTTTTCTCATTGTCAAGGGCTTTCCAGAGATTTCTGCAGCAGAGGCTGAGAGATGAATTGAGAGATTGACAAGAGATTGGGAGATGGGGGCAGGGATGCTGAGGTTGGATGGGTTTTTCTGGGACCAGCACTGATGGTCCTCCCAGACCTCCTGTCCTCACCTGCTGGGACATGCTCCTGAGCATGCTTGGTGGAAGAAATGGATGTGCAGAGATCCAGTATGGCAAAGCCTTCACACCTGGCATTAGAGTTGCCTTCTTGGGGAGCCACTGGGAAGGCTGATCCTCCCACGGCCACAAACCTCTCCAGGCAGCTTCCTTCCTGTCTTTTGCTTTTAAAAAAAACACTCATTTTAAGGCATAATGACCTTTTTTTGCGTTTTCCACTCTATAGTCTCCCACAGGGAGAGCTGACAGCAGCACCGTGTTGCACTGCCTGCCAATTTGAGGGGGAATATTCTAAAAACATCTAAAAGAAAAAAAAATACCCTCACATCAGGAGACAGACATGCAGAGCCTGCAGTTGCTGAGGTGGGGGAGCTTTCTGGAATATTCAGCAACTGCTTCTATTTTAATAAGGAAGCAGGGGGTAAGAGCCCACCTTGGGTTGTGGTAGCCAGATCTGGTTTTCATGAAAGCTACAAGTTTTGCTTGGCTCCCGGTTTCTGAGGCAGAGGCTCTGCAAGTCACTTGTCCTGCTCTGGTTGAGCAGCTATACCTTGGGTTACACTTAGGCTGCATCCAAGGGTTCCAGAAAATGAGCCCTTGGATGCTGGCAGGAGTGGACAGCCCACAGCAGTATGGTGAGCCTGAAGTGGCTTCACAGTGGGTGGTCCCGGGACTTTCAGTATTAGGAACCCAACAACTGTCGTGGGACGTGCTGACTGTAGACGTGGTCCTTTACTCTGAGAAGCCTGAGGACAATCATTCTTTTTAAACATGACCCAAATTGTCATTATCCGTCTGTCTTTGGCAGAGACTGTGGTAAGTTTCCTCATTCTTCTCTGTACACTGAGCTGGCTGCTTGGCTTCCAAAATGACTGCCAAGCCTTTGACATTGATGGCTGACATGTGGTCGGCTCTCTGAGGGCAAGAGTGGGCACAACCTAAGTGCCCAGCTGTGGGGGCTGGTTTAGCACACAGTGGTGCCACCTATCTGCATGTGGCTTTAGAGAGTTGGGAAAGAATGAAGGGCACATCTCCTCAAAGTAACTCCTAGGCAGAAAGAAAGCTGAATGAAGCTGTGGAATCCAGGCTGTGCCATCATGGCCAAGCTAAACACACCATGTTTGCAAGGAGAGTGGACAGGGCTCTGCACAGTGTCCCAGCTTCATATCTAGCCTCCAGCAGGACTCCAACACTCACTGTATACTGAGCTCTACTTGAATGAATCTCAGGTATCACCATGTTCAATCTCATACTCTATATAGGCATCTAATATATTGAAAAATAGCTTTCATTTATTATTTTGTGGTAGGGAGGGGGTGGGCATATGCCCCAAATAGCGTGCATGTAGATATCAGAGGAAGTCAATGCTCTCTATCTACCATGTGGGTTCTAGGGACTGAACTTAGATCAAAGGCCTTGGAGCCATTTCTTAGGCCCAACCTGTTGAATAGTTTTATGTTGGTGATAAACTTAGGCATTGTTTTTATAATTAAAACAGCAGAAAGTGGGGCTGGGTTGTAGCTCTGGGCTGGGTGCTTGCTTAGCATGGGCATGAAGCCCTGAGTCTGGTTCCATAAAAAACCTCAGACAGGACAAAACCAACCAAAGGAAACTACTTTGGAAAGAACAAAAAGTCAGAGATTTTAGACTGTGGAAGAAATGTCGTTATTTAGGTTTCTGGTGGGGGCAGGACACTTGCAGTCCTTGAGTATGGCAGCAAGGTCTCACTCTCTTGATAAAACAGTTGGGAGGCATAGCTTGCCCCTACTCTACCAGTATCCCCAGGAGAGGTGGCACAAGCCATGAATCCCAAGTCATTCACACCATAGTATGAAATAGATGCAGCATGAGGGGATAAGGGTCTGGGGGAGAGAGAGTTCTGTCCTGTCTCTTTCTCTTTTGTAACCTAGTCTTTCTCTACCCCACAGAATTTAGTAGATAGTGAGGCAAATCTCATTCCCTTTAGCTTCTTTGGAGCTACAAACCATTATGACCAAACAATTACCACACATTCCATGTTTATTCAGGAGTCAGGTATGTCTCCAGAGTTGGGGCTAAATCTTTGAGTTGCATGCACATGGCTCAGTTGGGTACTTGGGGCACCAAGAGCCTGCATATATCAGAAGTTCCCAGTGGAAGCTGCAGCTGCTGGTCTGTGGACCACATGAAGCACTGGCCCTGGCTGGTGGTGTGTGATGTGGACTGTTCAACCCTGATCCTATTTTTGCTCCCTAGGATGGCTGTACAGCTGGAACTGTAATGCATGTACTCCAGCTTTTGGCCAGGTGCCGCATATCTAGCTCAGGCTCCCTGACTGTTCATGATTATTGTTAATCTTTCCTCATGGCCTTTCAGCCCTGGGGCCTGTTCTGTGGTGCCCATTAGCCAAGAAACAGGAGAACTGAGCACAGAGAAGTGAGGTACCCCTCCCCGTCATGTGGCTGAGCAGGGACCCAATGTCCTCTCCAGAGATTTCAGGGAAGATGCTTCTGATGTGAAGCTGCCCTGTGTGGGCGGCTGGGCCTGCAGGAGCCCAGCTGTGTCTGGACACATGCCCCCAGTATTTTCATATGGAGTTCTGCCACCTCCGTGTCCCGTCAGTTCCCTCTGTTTTTGTGTGAGCACCCCTGGTAGGCAAACCGAGCCCCAGCTGGCTGAGGAGCCTCTCTCTGGATCTCTGCCCATGGGGCTCCTGGCCAAGTCCTCCCCTAGACTCAGAATTTTACTCCAGCTTTCAAAGAGTTAACAGACTCGGTGCTTGAGAGAATGACGGCTAATGCAGTGACCGAAGGAGTCACGTCTTTTATTTTTCAAAAAATGCTTGAATAGTTCAATTCTGCTGTTATTCAACTATTCTTCAGTTTTTTTTTTTTTTTTGAAAATGCGGGGGTTGATGTTACTGCATGCACATTTGAATTGGGTGCAGAGGAAGCAGGCTTTTTTCTCTCTTAACATTAAAAAGCACAGTTTACTTCCTTAGTGTGTGTGTGTGTGTGTGTGTGTGTGTGTGTGTGTGTGTGTACAATCTTATCTCAATGGAGCTTGTGTGGACGTCAGGGGACACCTTGTGGGAATTTGTTTTCTTTTCTTCTACCATGTGGGTCCCAGACATCCAACTCAGGCTGTCAGACTCACTGAGCCATGTTGCTGCCACATCCCATTGTTTTGTCTGTTGAGACAGTGTGTAGCTCAGGTTAGCCCCAGACACATTATATAGCTATGCTGGTTGTTTTTGTCAATTTGACACAAATTAGGGTCAGCTGTGAAGGGACTCTAACCAGTCCGAGCATGGCCAACATGGCTCTGGCAGGCCCTTCCCTGTTCCCTCTGTCTTGCTTAACTGTTAGCTACATCCCTAAAGCTACCACCAAGGTCTATTCCCTTATTTGGTCACTTCCTCCTCCTGAGGCTGACTACCAAGGTCGAGCTACCCAAGTATTGAAGTCCAGCAATCAAAAACCCCCTTTAGCTCACCTTATTAACATGTCCAATCAAAACTAAGCACCTTATCCTAACATGGGGTCTCCCTTTGTACCTTTATAAGCTTCTGTTTGCCCACGTGCTACACCTGTCTCCTCTCTATCCAGAGGCTGTTCTTTGTTCTTCTTGGACAAATACCCTTGGCCCTTCTCCCTTGTCCTCTGTCTCCCTTCTGTGTTTTATTTCTTGTCTTTTGAGTCTCTGGGGCAAATAAATCTCCTTTATGGTGAGGACTTGGTATTGGGGGTGTTCTGAGCTGATATCATTCCCTTTCATACTGGGAAGAGAAATCTGAATTGAGGAGTCGCCTCCATCAGACTGGCCTGTGGATGGGATGTAGTGCATTTTTTTTTTCCTTTCTTTTTTGATTGATGACTCATAGAGAAGGACCCAACTCATTGTGGTCAGTGCCAACCCTGGGCTAGTGGTCCTGGGTGGCCCAAGGAAGCAGGCTGAACAAACCAGTAAGCAGCAGTCCTCATGGCTTCTGCTTCAGTTCCTGCCTCCAGGTTCCTGTCCTGGCTCTCTTTGTGACGGACTCTAAGCTGTAAACTGAAATACACCCTTTCCTTCTGGTTGCTTTTGGTCATGGTGTTTATCACAGCAACAGAAAAGCAAGCTAACGCAGTAGGCAAGAGTGACCCTAGACGTCCAATACCCTGCCTCCACCTTCTTAGTGATGACATCACAGGCGTGTGTCACCACATGACATTCCTAAGTGCTGTGCTGCCGATGGAATCTGGGACCTCCTCCTTGCTAGGCAAACACTATGGTCTGATGCACATCCCCAGCCTGGTGGGTTTATTTTGAGATAAGGTCTCAGGCAGCTCAGTCTAGATTTGATTTCTTGCTCCTCTGCCAACCCTCCCCCAGCTGCCCCTACGCCTCACAGCTCAGTGCTGGATTATAGGTGTGCACCATGGCACCTGGCTCTCCTTTAATTACTTCCTGACTCCAAGTTGGTGAGGTTCTGGGTTGCCCCGTGTGTGAGGAGGGGAGGAGCCGATGACAGTTCATTTCTTGAGCACCGACATTTATCATTGCTGTTTAGTTCTTTGCTGCCTCCACAGCTTTGAATGAGTGGTTTTGTCTCCTTGGTGCACATCTTATGAGTAGGAAACCCCAAAACTGAAGTGTGCATTTATGATCGGACAGTGATGAGGAAGTGGTAGAGGCAGGACATAAGCCCTGGAATTGGCCTTTTATGTTACTGCACTGGCCCAGAGAACAGCTAGCTCTACCTGAGGGCTGTGGCTGTGCCTATAGAAGCTGGAATGACTACCATGTAGATGTCCCCAGACAAAGCACCAACCATTATCCATGTTTCCTGTTGGTCTGATTTCACAATGGAACTGCCACATCTGGCCATGTCTGGGTGTCCCATGCTACAGGGTCCAGCAGGGAATTATGGGGCTGCTAGAAGGAAGGGCTGGTCAACTCCCACTCCTGTGGAAGTATGAGGTGGCAGAGTAGGTAGGGTGTGGGGAAAGAGGCTGTATGCTGGATGGTCCAGAACACACTGAGGATGACAGAGGTGCCCAAGCTGGACCAGGACCAGGATCATGTCCTGTAACCAGAGCTGGTAGGTTTGGAGCCTTGGCCTGGCAGCCCTAAAGAGAAGCTCCACCATCAACAAGCTAGTTAAATAGACAAGCAATGGAGACAAGTAGGGAAAGGTTTATTCAGTGTAGCCATGCTGGGAAGAGGGACAGAAAGATCAGTGGCAACTCAGCTCCATCTCCTGACCACCTCTGAGGTCCTGGCAGGTTTAGGTTTAAATAGAGGGCACAAACTATGCACAGCTTAGCAGAACTGGCCATGGCGTAGTGCTGCCCACGTTGTCAGAACCGTGACATCTGTTTCCACCTTCCTCTTCTGGTAGGCACCAGGCTCCAGCCTTTTCTCTCCATCAGCGTGACACTCTTGGGAAATCTGAAGTCCTTGGAGTCCTTTGTTTCAATAGTCTGAGAGCTAAATGAGGGACACAATTCCTTCTGGGTGGTGAGGTGATGGGACAGGGTCCAGCCTGGAGTCTGTGCTGCCTCCATTCCATGCCAGTGGGTTTCCTCTCACCCAAGGCTCCAGAACAGAGGACTGGGATCCTCATCTGGCTGGTGAGACCTGGTCCTGCAACATGGGTTAAATGCCAAGTGTATGCACACTATGCCAAGCATTGGGTTTTCCTGGGGCACAGCAGACAGGTTCCAGGACACAGTACTTAGACCTTTTGGGGCTTGCTTTCCCCTCTAAGTGTATGTGTGGGGGACAAGACCATACACCAAGTGGCCAGGGACTTCCAGGCTAGCTTTCTCAGCAGGCCTGTTGTTTCTTGTGTGGATCAGTCATGTTTACTCTTACTGAGCCTCAGTCATGGCTCACTAGCAGCGTGCTAGTCTGGGATCCTGGTGTTATAAGAGACTCCTGATTAGAAAGATTCCTAGATCACACGATAGAGCTTCTGCAACTGGAGTTGCATCCGGCATGGTTGGATCCAGATGCTTGACACTGATATCCAGACTCAGTGTTTTGACCCTTCTCTTCTCCCTGTTTCCCATCCCTCAATGTGATGTAACTCTCCACAAGTGTCTGTCCTGGACCTGGTGGCACCAGCCTTTGAAGCTGACAGCTCTAAGCCCTGGAAGAGCAGCCTATGTGTGAGCAGGCAATTGAGTTAGGGATCTTGGCTCTGTTCATGGGCTCTGATTGGTCACAAGCTCTTCTAAGCAGTTGCTGTCGCCATGGCCAGTGTGTTACTCTGATCAACTACCCAGGAGCAATGGGGGTTTACTGACATTTATGTCAATAAATGTCCCAGTGCTGATGGGAAAGTCTGACTGCTGGGCAGTGACCCCAGCTCCAGGAGGAGGTGTTCAGAGGGCTTCTGGAAGCAGTGGATTCAAAACTAGGTTTTGAAGGGTAAATGAGAAACTTTTGAGTCCGCCAGGCAAGGGGTCAATCATGCCTGTGAAGAGCTCCCTCACAGATACCTGATGGGTTGGTGGAGGCTAGGGTCTGCTAAGGAAATGCGATTCAGAAGGTTTCTCCTTTCTTTTCATGCTCATAACTTGTTAGGAATTTCATTTTACTATAACAGAATTCCTGCACTTTCAGTCTTAGGGAAGGTTCTAGAAGTTCATAAAACTGAAAAAACAGATGCTACCCGGGTATGGCTGGGGAGGAAGGTGGCTTGGCCCACACCTGACTAGAGAGCCTGACAAACGTGTCAGAGAAGAATCTGCTGTTCACTCCTCTCCAGGGGCCTTGAGGCAGACTCTGCCTGATGGGCATTTGGAGTCTTTAGAGCACGGGTAGGGGAAGGCCCAGGGTGGATGCTGAGCCCATGAGAGTCAGCAGCCGAGTCGGAGACCAGATCCTACCTACTGTGGTTTGTGTGCAGTGGGCAAGGTCAGAGGTCAAGGTTGGGGAGCTGGCAGCTGAGAGGCAGGAGGGAGGGCTCAGCCTCCCCTGAATTGTTGGCTCCAGCTCCAGTGAGGTTGCTTTTTTCTCAGATAGGAAAGTAACCAGGTATGGTGGTGGTGCACGCCTTTAACATCAGTACACTGAAGCAGAGGCAAGTGGATATCTGTGAGTTCGAAACCAGCCAGGGTTATACAGTGAGACCCTGTCCCAAAAGAAATCAATAGTAATGGCAAGTGGGTTTCCTGTAAGGACTCTGGAAAACAAGCATGAGAGGCAGAGAGAGTGAGAGAGACTTTGAGTGGCAAGTGGTGGCGCTACTCAGATGCTGGGCATTTCCTGGGCACTATGGCATCCCAAATGCCTCCAGACACTGTCTCCTGGGCGTCAGAGTCACATCTGGGGGAAGTTTCTCTTCCCCATCCTTTCCCTCTCTCTCCCTTCCTCTCTCTTCTCCCTCCAGTTTCCTTCTACTTTCTTACTTCCTCTATCCCACCCCTCCCTCCCTC
>PVIH01027295.1:0-11385 GCA_004025045.1 Sigmodon hispidus | reverse complement strand
GGTGATTTTTCCATACACCCCATCAAACTCATTTTCAGACCTCTCATATTCATACCCATCTTATGATCTTCCCATTTACAAAAACACCCATTTGGACCTGGTGCTGTTTGCAGAGTGAGTCCCAGTGCTCTCTGTAGCAGGCACAGATAAAGTCTGCCTGTCACCATACCCACAGCTACTGCTGAGAGAATTTGCATGGCTACTCACCTCCACCTCAGCTGAGCTAACAGATGACTAAGGGGTTCCCTGAAGGACAGACTCAGACCCCGCCCAGAGGTGAGGAGGGGTCACCAGTCCCAAGCGCCTATATCCCAGCCAGGGAGGGAGAGTTGAGCTCCCATCAGTTCTGGTTCCGCTTCTGGGACCTGGTGCTGTCTGCAGAGTGAGTCCCAGTGCTCTCTGTAGCAGGCGCAGATAAAGTCTGCCTGTCACCATACCCACAGCTGCTGCTGAGGGAATTTGCACGGCTATCCACCTCCACCTCCAACTGAGGGAACAGGTAACGACTGGGGTCCCTGAAGGACAGACTCAGACCCTGCCCAGAGAGGTGACAGGAGAAGCACAAGCCCGAGTGCCACAACTGACCAGGAGCCACCTAATCGTGAACCACTGAAGCCATGGGCAAACGTCAGTGCAAAAAATTACATAATAATACAAAGAACAACAAGGTAACTCCAGAAGAAAGTGGCGATCTTACAAATACAAGACCTGAACTGAGCAATGAGGAGGAAACAGAAGGAAGCAACACCAAAAATTGCTTTTTGATGATCATCGAAGCTCTCAAAGAAGATAAAAAAAAATAGCCTTAAAGAAATAGAAGAAAATACAAACAAAAAATTGGAAGAGATGAACAAATCTATGAACGAAACATGCCAGGAACTAAAAGCTGAAATAGTAGCAATAAAAAAGGTACCAAATGAGACAAAGATGGAAATAGAAAATCTGAAGAAAAAAGCTGGAACCACAGATACAAGCATAACAAACAGAGTTCAAGAGATGGAAGACAGAATCTCTGAAGTGGAAGACTCAGTAGCTCAAATAGATATATCAGTCAAAGAAAATAGTAAAACTAAAAAAGCCACAATTCAAAATGTTCAGGAAATCTGGGACACCATGAAAAGACTTAATTTGAGAATAATAGGAATAGAAGAAGGAGAAGAATACCAGCTCAAAGGCACAGATAATGTTTTCAATAAAATCTTTGAAGAAAACTTCCCAAACCTGAAGAAGGAAATGCCTATAAAGATACTAGAAGCTTACAGAACACCAAATAGATATGACCCCCCAAAAAAGTCAGCGCACCACATTATAATCAAGCCACAAAACATACAGAACAAAGAAAAAATTTTAAGAGCTGCAAAAGAAAAGGGCCAACTCACATATAAAGGCAGACCCATCAGAATAACGCCTGACTATTCAATGGAAACAAAGCTAGAAGGGCTTGGTCAGAAGTTATACAGATGCTAAAAGAGCATGGCTGCCAAACTAGAATATTCTACTCTGCAAAATTATCAATCACCATAGATGGAGTAAACAAGGTATTTCAGGACAAAGTCAGACTCAAAGAATATCTATCTACCAATCCAGCACTACAGAGAGTATTAGAGGGAAAACTCCAACCTAAGGACCCCAGATACACCCAAGAAATCACAAACAATCAATAATTCCACAGAAGAATACCCCAGAGAAAGGAAATACAAACAAGTTACCACCAAAAATGGCAGGAAATTTGTATCAATCGTAACTAATTTCCCTTAATATCAATGGTCTCAACTCTCCTATAAAACGTCACACACTAACAAGATGGATACAACAACAGAAGCCATCCTTCAGATACAGTATTGAAGAGTCCATCTGTTCCTCCTCAGGGACCTGCATAAGGGAAAGTTTTAAATCACCATGAAATGAATGGAAGGAAGACATTATTCCCTATTCCCTAAAGTTGTAAATAATATCTCAGCATGGGGCACCTCATGCTATCACAGCATGGGGAATTTTTTTCCAATAACACTGTTACTGAGTTTCAAAATAACATAGGCATATATATACACTTGTACACACATATAAGTTCACATGTATAATATGTGTATATATGACAGATGAACTTGTAATTTAGTCCCTGTGAGGACCTCAGAATGTTACCTGATATATTCCTCACGTTCTTCTCCATGGTCCATGAGTCATGTAGGATATCTTGGATACAATAATTTCATTTAAAATCCATCTAACAGTCTGGAAGCTAAAGCCCTCTGCTACTGTCTATGAACTGCACTATTCTTGTGCAAAAACAATGTTATTGGTTTGATTTCATAGCAGATAAATGTTATCAAATGCTTAGCATTAATGTAAATATTAAATGACACAGGATTCACTGCAATAAATATGTGAAGAATTATCAGGAGACTAAAATTTTCCAAAATCAACGGTTACTCCCTTTCAAATTCAGGTATATTGTTAACACAAGTAATTCACTCTGTAGAGTTGCGATGAGATTCATAGTTGATTTTCTTGGTTTGATAATATCTGTCTTATTGAATTAAGGAAATATACAAAAACTTTTAATCTGAATTGATTAAATATGACTAATATCACTCTATAATCTAACAATGTTTGCATCAAAATGACATGTTATGTTTCACTTAGCAGTGAGCAATGTACCAACCTGCACATCCAGTACCATTGAAAGTCATAGTGTTCTACAGAACCACCAACTGGAGGATGATGACTGCGTCAGCATCTGGATTGGTCAATCTATCTTCTTGCCAGTGGTTTTCTCAGTAACTGGACTCTTGAATCCCCAGCAGTCTATTGGGCTACAACCTGTACTTTTTATATTATTCTACTGAAAACTATTTTTGAAAACCACCAAATTGTGTACTCATGGTAAAAACGTACATTTTATCAGAATGTGAAATGTAGGTAATATTTCTCAGTGTTACCCTAGACACATCAAACTTTGTGACAACTCACTAATTACTTAGTTCAAAATAATGAATAAATTCCCAAATATTACCTAAACTCTAATTATAATACTGTAAAATTTAAGAATACCTGTTTAATAAAAGGGTGTGTGTAGAGAAATCATCAAATGTCAAGTGTGTTACCATGTTATTAATATGAAGTCACTCCAGTATTTTCAGTAGGAATTTAGTGCTTTGAACTTACTCTTAGACAGAACTGCATAGTGTCACATAGTTTTGGATGTGCTGTGTTTTCTTTTTCATTCAATTCTAAATATATTTTAAATTGGCCAGGCATGAGGATTTTGAGTTTTAGGGCAGCTTTGTCTCATAACAAGACTTGTCACTAAACAAGACAAAAAACCATTATGAATACTCATCACAGTGGATCATATTTGAGATCTCAGTACTTTTTAAGCTGAGGCAGGAGTATAACAGTGAGTTTTCAGACTAGCCTGAGGTATCCCAAGACCCTGTGTCAAAAAAATCCTCTTCACCAAGGAGCCAGATAGTTTCTTTTTCACTATATCCTAAACCTAAGGAATGTTCATTTCACTTGGTAGATAATACCAAGACTTAAGATGAGGCAAACACTGCAAATTGGTCACCCTATACCCCTATTCCCCACAGGCTGCCTGTTGTTCCATGAAGTCCTGTCATACATTCTCAGAACCCCTTTGGAGCATGCTCACCACCACCCTGACCAGGAAATCCTGGCTTCTTCCAAAAGCTGTACTGGGAGTGAGTTGACCTCAGGGAGGCACAATCCCTCTTGCTTTGTCACATCCACTTATGACCAACAGGATCATCACAACTTACACAACTTCTCATAAGGATCTTATAAGTCCTAAGATAATACACTTGGCAGGTAGGATGTCCTCTGCCGGCAGAACACTTCAACTATGTTCAAGGAAAAAGCAAGGCCCTGTAGCTATGGGTGCTCTTCTCCTGGCCTGTGCAGCTCCCATCACACCAAAGGCTTCCCTTGGTGGTTACAAGAAAAAAAATCATTAAAATACAGAGAAAGGGGAAGAATAAAGTAGTATAGGCTAAGGGCTCAGAGAACTATTGTAAAACTGGTTGTCTCCCTCTCTCTCACCTCTGGGTCAGGGTGAGTCTGAAGGGGACCAGTGATCCTGTCTCCCTTTCATTCTCAATTGGATGGACTATGAGAGGGCTCTAGGTCTCCAGCTCATTCCTTTTGCTCGTTCTTCTAGCATACCCTGAACCTAGGAGAGAGAGAAGGGTGGAGGCAGTGTGGGTTTATGAGGGCTGTTCCTTCAGTTTGAGAAGTCCCAGTTTCTCTCCTCCCCCTACATGCCACCCTCAGGTCAATTGGTCAAGATTCACTCTATTTTAAAATGTAATAGAAATGTTAAAGGATAAAATCAATATATGCAGGAAAATGTTTCATGAAATTCTATTCATATTTATGATAAGAAAATTTAGAAAACTGTCATGCAATCATTGTCTTCTTTCTGTTATTGGAATCCATGAATAAACATTTCTGCATCCTCTTCTCCATAGATTGTTGAGTCTTGAGGGGAAGAATTTGGTCTTTGATGCCCCTCCCTGGGCTGAGGAAAATGCAAATTAAAATTATTTTGTCATTTTGTTTATCAAAGTCAGATGTCCAAGATTAATAAAACAAATGATTACAAGGATGATAGGAATGGGGAAACACTCATTTGTTGTTGTTGTTGTTGGGATTGCAATCTGGAAGAGTCACTGGGAAATTCAATGTGGAGGCTCCTGAAAGAGATGAAAATAGGTATGCCACAAATCCAGCTCTACCACTGTTGGGCATGGAGTCAGTGGACTCTACATCTGCTGCAGATGTTTACTCACCCATGGTCATTGCTATCCTAATTATAACCTCGAAACAGCCTAGATGTATATCACCCAATTAATACAATATAAAAATGTGACTCATTTACACAATCAAATAGTAATCATCTATTAAGAAAAGTGAAATTTGCAGGTAAATGGGTGAACTTAGGAACAATCACCTTGAATAAGGCTCCTGCATTGTTGCTGTGAAAGTTGCCCAAGGTAACTTTGTGTGATTGTGTTTAGACAGGAAGGGTACAGCTGTAGTATAAATCTACAGAATATTTACATAGGGGAGAAATCCATGCTGCAGCTGAGATACTTCCTCCTATACAACCACATAACACATTGCCACTGGCTAATGGAATTGGTACTACCCACAGCAAGCCTCAGTTACTCTCCAGGACCCTTTCACAACTTTAAAAACCAGCAATACCTAGGTGATTCTTGCACATTATCAAACTCAGCTGTGGGTAAAAAAAGTACAGATTTGACCTCTTCTTGACCATAGTTTATTGTCTGCTCCTACTGAGAAAACACTTCTCATGAGATGTCACCTCAAAGATGCTGTTTTTTTCTTAATATCCAATTTCTCAAGTTCAGATAGCAGCATCACTTGTCCTAGCAAAACAATGGTTTGCTCCAGTGGCGCCAATATTTTGTTAATGATAACCATTTCTTCATCCCCCAGTTTAACACAACATAGCACACAGATGCTCTAATAGACCTTTGCTTCATTCTAAAACTTCACAGTCAAGCCTGCTCATCTCACTGTTCTCATTATTTTCCAAGCTCCCATAACAGCCCATTAAGCTCTGAGTAGTTTATTCACCTCAAAGTTTCAAATTCCATCTTCAGTCTTTCCCCAGTTAATATAGTCAGTGTCTTAGGGTTTCTATTGCTCTGATAAAGCATCATGACCAAGCACTATTAGGGAGAAAAGAGTTTATGCTCACAGTTCCTTCTCACAGTCTATCATCAAAGGAAACCCTGGGCAAGAACCTATATTCTCTAACTGAACAGAAGTCAGAGGTCTCTGATTGCTGGATTGGTCATCATGGTTTCGCAGCCCGATTTCTCATTGCACATAGGACTAACAGCCTAAGACTGATGCTTTCTTCAACTAGATAGGTCCCCCACCTTCAATAATCAATCAGGAAAATGCCCCACAAGCTTCCCCAGGCAGTTGTTGTTTCCTCTTCTCTAATATCATTCACTGTGTCAAGATGGCAAACAAAAACCAGCAGCCAGAACAATTGTTCCTTGTCATGTTGACACAAACACATTACTATTCAACTATACATTTTTCTTGCTTATCACAAGATTTGTTAGTATCTCAATATAAAATGCATTCCACATTTTTAAATGTTTTTAAATTTTGCTTTTGAGATTACAATATTCCCTTTCTTGCCTAAAACACTCCCATATTCTCGAACCCAATCGCCTTGAAGGCCTCTTTATTCATCACTCATATATGTATAAACATATATATTCCTCAATATAGTCAGTTCTCTATAATGTGACCTGCATGTGTGCTTTCGTGACTGACTATATAGCATATGGGAAACCAATACTTGTGGCAGACCACCTCTCCCTCTCACAGCGTTCCTCAGTTTTCTATATTTCTATATTTCATTGTGCAGGGTTGATGTCTTCTGGGCTTTTCTCCAAGTCTTTACAAATTCAGGAAAGGAATAATTATGGGATCTAGAAGGACCAACAACACTTCAAGAAAATCCATTGTCGACTAACTTGGGCTCACAGGGTCTCACAGAGACTGAGCTGGCAACCACAGTGTTTTCCTGGGACCGATCTGGGCGCTTTGCAAATATTGCAATTGTGTAGATTGGTCTTCTTGTGGGGCTCCGAACAGAAGAGGCAGGGCTGTCTCTGACTCTGTTTTCTGCTTTGGGGACTCTTTCCTCCTCGGGGTAGCCTTGTCCGACTTTAATAGGAGAGGATGTGCCATGCCTAGTCTTATTGCAACCTGATATGCCATGAATGGTTAAAATACATCGGAGAACTACACATTTTTATCTCTTTTTAAGAAATATTTTTTTAAAAATTTGTTTTATATACAGTATACAGAAAAGGGTACCAGATGTCTTCATAGATGGTTGTGAGCCACCATGTGATTTCTGGGAATTGAACTCAAGACCTCTGGAAGAACAGTCAATGCTCTTAACCTCTGAGTCATCTCTCCAGCCCTTCTTTTTAAAAGATATTTTAAAGGTGTATTTCTATATGTAAATTTGAGGAGAATATCTATGGAGGGAAGAAGCCAACATCCTATTACATGCAGCTGGAGTTACAGGCAACCTTGTGAAGAACCTGTCACAGGTGCCCAGAACTGAACTCAAGGCTTCTGAAAGAAATGCTCTTAAAGATTAAGCTGACTCATCAACCTCTTAAGCTTAGCATTTAAATTTTGCTTAATATTTAAATTCTACAATTGATTCCATCTTTGAGTGATGTAACAAAATCTCATATGTGTTGTTAAGAAACTGAGTTGGTGGGGTCTGAGGAGGGGGGAGATGGGGGAAGGGATGAGAGGGGAGTTGATGTGCTCTCTTCTGAAGAGAAGGGGTGAAGAGTGGTTGGGGGTGAGGGTGGGGGAAGGACTGGGAAGACAGAAGAGAGGGAGGAGAAACTGTACTTGGACTAGTGTATTTTGAAAATATACAAAATCACTTATAATATTGACCCTCTCTAAACTATTCAGTCCCTTCAAAATCAGAAAGTATCTTTTAAAGTTCAACCTTTCAACTATTGCATCCTGTAAAATCAAAATTAGCTAGCTACTTCTTAACTCTGTAAGGTGTTAGTTTTTTGCATGTGGCGCATGAATGGAATCTCATACCGGAGTACCACATTAGAGTTTATTACAGCAGGGAGCAGAGATAGGGACAGAAGGGAGCAGAGACAAGAGGGAAGAAGGGGGAAGGGAAGGGCACTAGTGTGAGCCCTTTCTTTAAAGGGGTGGGTGGGCCCATGTTTGCATCGCCACACCCAGGGGGATGATTGACAGTTACATTCTAGGTGAATGCAAGCTTTGGAAATCCTTACATTCCACCCTTTTTGATATATATAAAAACCAGGCTTATGGGGGGGATGGAAATAGGTCGTCATGATCTTGGCTGCTTCCTGCTGACACAAGGACAAAGAGGTCTTTTGTTCATCTTGCTGGCAGAATGAAGGACTTGGATCATAGGGCCGTGGAAGTTTGTTTCCTGGAGCTTGGAAAAGAATATGGGTTAGTGATAGAGCTTTGGAGGTAACAGGCTAAGGGAAAGGAGGGAAGAAAGAAACTTGGGAGTAAACCTTGAGTTAGCTGCGTTGTGTGAATGGTTATTTTCTTCTGCTAAGAGATTCTATTGTCTGCTGCCTGTATGTTATTGTCTGTGGATCCTTGCGAGGTCTGGTAAAGAAAAGAATTAAAGGGTCCTGTATTTTGCCTACCTGGACTCCTGCGGGGGGGGGGGGGGGGAATGGTCTTTGTTTTACCTGCAATGCATCTTCAGGGAGTGGCTGCTTTAGCTGCAGAGTTGAAGGACCTTTTGTTTACCTTGGATTCCAAGAAGACTGCGTGGGGCCCTTTGTTTACCACCTGTGGCCAGCTGCAAAGAAAGCTTGGAGCTGGTTTTTAAGATTTTGGGTCTCCTATCTGGCTATTTTGAGGAGGGGGGATAAAAGGTTTAAAATTAGACAAATGAATCCAATGTGGAAAGGAGTTGTCAAAATTACTCTATATGGTCCCATCTACTTTGGAGTGAGGGGAGGAAACAGATTGTCAGGAAGGTAGAACTTACAGGGTGATTGGATAGTAAAAGGAGCAGAAAACAATAGTTGGAGCGGCTGGAGATGCTGGGTTTAGGCAAATGTAATCACTAAATGAAATGAAAGCTCCCACTTTTGCTAAGAAATCTCTTCTCATTAAAGCTGTTGTACAACTTGGCATAACTAAAAATGGCCGAGTAATAGAAATTCCTCTAAAAATGCAATTAAATGGCAGTGTCTGATAAGGTAGCATGGATTTGCCTCCTACCGCGACAATTGTAAGGCCTAAAAGAAAAAAAGAGATCCCAATACTCCTGCAGAACTGAGAGTGCAGCTCTAGTGTTCACCAGGAAAGAAATGGTCCAGCCAGAAACCTCAATATCCACCTGAGGCTCTCTTGGTGTGATAATGTTTGCTGGACCGATAGGGCCTGGGTACCATCATTCATCCTCAGCCAATCCCAGTACATTATGCACCTCATCCGAGCTTGCTGTGTCCCCACCCTTTGTTGCCTGGCCAGTGGTGTCTATAACACTTAGGACATGACCTAGATGGCCTTCATGGTGGGGGCGGGGGTGCTGGCCTGATCGCCTTGGCCAGTAGGAAGTATTTCTCCTGCTGAATTCTCTCACCTCTCCGGTGATACACCTTGAATGCAAGCATCAAAATGTCTGTTTGTGGAGTTAATGGGCCCTTCTCAAAAGATCTAAGCTTGGCCTTTATGTCCAGGTAGCTTTGATTAAAGAAATGGGTCAAGTTCCTGCTTGTTTCCTCCTGCTGTGAGCATCGGCACTCCGGTCTTCTGCTTCTGGCCTCCTCTCTTGTGCCATGGCCCCCAAAGGCAATCTGCACTCCTGCCTCAGTCCAGGAAACCCACATCGGTTCCTGTCTCAAAGCTGGAAGACAAGTCGGCCTCTCCGGGCCTGCCGAAGGGAGATAAAGAACAGCAGGAAGCAATTGAACACATTGATGAAGTACAAAATGAAATAGACAGACTTCATGAACAAGCCAGTGAGGAAATTTGGAAAGTAGAACAAAAATATAACAGACTCCGCCAACCATTTTTTCAGAACAGGTCAGAATTGATCGCCAAAATCCCAAATTTTTGGGTAACAACATTTGTCAACCATCCACAAGTGTCTGCACTGCTTGGGGAGGAAGACGAAGAGGCTCTGCATTACTTGACCAGAGTTGAAGTGACAGAATTTGAAGACATTAAATTACCAAATAGATTTTTATTTTGATGAAAATCCTTACTTTGAAAATAAAGTTCTCCCCAAAGAATTTCATCTGAATGAGAGTGGTGACCCATCTTTAAAATCCACTGAAATCAAATGGAAATCTGGAAAGCATCAGACAAAACGCTCAAGTCAAACACAGGATAAGGCCAGCAGGAAGAGGCAGAGAGCTTCTTTACCTGGTTTACTGACCATTCTGATGCAGGTGCAGATGAGTTAGGAGAAGTCATCAAAGATGATATTTGGCCAAACCCCTTGCAGTACTATTTGGTTCCCGAAATGGATGATGAGGAAGGAGAGGCAGAAGATGATGATGATGATGATGATGAAGAGGAGGAAGGTTTGGAAGATATTGATGAAGAAGGGGATGAAGATGAAGGTGAAGAAGATGAAGATGATGATGAAGGGGAGGAAGGAGAGGAGGATGAAGGCGAGGATGACTAGCACAGAAGACTGATGGATTCCAATCTGCTTTTTTAATTTTCTTTTTATTTTTTTAATTGTCTCCAGTCCCTGGGAGCAAGTTGCAATCCTTTTCCCTCCCCTCCCCAATCCCTCTTGTGCCCAGTTGCCCTGTTCGTGAGGTCTCTTCTCAACACCATGATTCTCAACTTATTTTGGGGAAAATATCTTGAGCAAATACAACAAGAAAGAATCTCCACTCACTATTCTGTTCTGAATTCATTTTTATCCTTACTTGTCTCAAATTGTGGATTCAATACCACAACCATGCTCTGTGGGAAAAAAGAAAAGCCCTCTGGCCCCCTTGGCTCTGCTGGAGGCTGGGGGGTGCTAGGCCCCTGTGTAGTAGTGCATAGAATTCTAGCTTTTTTTCCTTTCTCTGTATATTGGCCTCAGAGATTACACTGTGTCTCTATGTGAATACAGACAGTTAGCACTTACCGACATGTATCTGTCTACTTTTTCTTGTTTAATAAAAAAAAGAAAAAAAGGGGGTATACAAAGTCAGCAAGGGTGGGTTTGAGGTGTCTGGAGGCGTTAGTGGGCATTGTGACAACATGGCTTCTCCTTTGGCATGTTTAATTGTGATGTTTAACGGACATCCTTGTAGTTTAAGGACACTTAAAATAAAATTCTCTCCTAACGATGACTTGAGCCCTGCCACTCAATGGGAGAATCAGCAGAACCTGTAGGGTTTTATTTGGAGTTGACATTCTCTGTTGCAACTTTTATTTTTAATTTTTTTTTGGTTGTTTTTTTTTTTTTTTTTGGTTGGTTTTTTTTTTTGTTTGTTTTTGTTTTCACTGGAAGGAAAAAGATGCTCATTTTAAATGTTGAAGTGTACTACAAGTTGTTTTGTTACAATAAAACAAATGTGTACACACACACACAAAGAAATGGGTCATAAAAAGCTGTCTCACCTCAGTGCTCTCTGGATCTAAATTTGTGAACTGCAAGAGCACATTTGTAAGGCGCTCTAGAAACTGGGACAGATTTTCCTGTTTATCTTGAATCACGTCCTGCAGTTTCTCACTAAATTTGTTTGATGAACCTCATCTGCATGTAGTCTGGCCTGCTCCCAAACTTGCCTGCGCTCCTCAGGTAGAAGATTATTGGTT
>PVIH01027294.1:0-17217 GCA_004025045.1 Sigmodon hispidus | reverse complement strand
TATCTTCCATCTCTTGAACTCTGTTTGTTATGCTTGTATCTGTGGTTCCAGCTTTTTTCTTCAGGTTTTCTATTTCCATCTTTGCCTCATTTTGTGCCTTTTTTATTGCTTCTATTTCAGCTTTTAGTTCCTGGCATGTTTCTTTCATAGATTTGTTCATCTCTTCCAATTTTTTGTTTGTATTTTCTTCTATTTCTTTGAGGCTATTTTTCATATCTTCTTTCAGAGCTTCTATGATCATCAAAAAGGAATTTTTGGTGTTGTTTCTTTCTGTTTCCTCTTCATTGCTCAGTTCAGGTCTTGTATTTGTAAGATTCCCACTTTCTTCTGGAGTTTCCTTGTTGTTCTTTGTATTATTATGTAAGTTTTTGCACTGACGTTTGCCCATGGCTTCATTGGTTCACAATTAGGTGGCTCCTGGTCAGTTGTGGCACTCGGGCTTGTATGCCTCCTGTCACCTCTCTGAGTGGGGTCTGAGTCTGTCCTTCAGGGACCCTAGTTGTTATCTGTTTGCTCAATTCGAGGTGGAGGTGGGTATCCGTCCAAATTCTCTCACCAGCAGCTGTGAGTATGGTGACAGGCAGACTTTATCTGCACCTGCTACAGAGTGCACTGGGACTCACTCTGCAGACAGCACCCGGTCCTGCTACATTTCTTATTTATTGTAATGTTCATAAAAATAATCTTGTGCCATAAATCCAATTTATACAAAGCTCTAGAAATGTTATGATCCCAGACATTCAAGCCTTCATAGCGCCAAGCCTTAGTTACCAAATTCATGAACATGTTTGCACAATGTATTTCCTTCTTGTTGTTGTTTACTGTTTTTTGAAAATCAATATCAAACGTTATATAAAAAGCAAAACATATAGAATAGATAACAAAAACCCATACAGTAATAAAACTTCTCTTTTTTCTAAAATACATGAAACAAAAAATAAAATCTAAAGCTCCTCAAGCCAGTTTAGGCTCACCTATAGATAAAGAAAGCATAGTAGGTCACAGCTAATAACCATGGATGCACTATGGCCACCACAAATTTGTGCTAAGCAATCCTTCTACAGTCAAGCCACAAGTTTTCTTTTGCTTTATTTTGTTTTGTGTATGTGTGTGTTTCTACTTCTTCATTTTTCTCTCTTCTCCTTCTTTTCCGCCACATCATTCTCCTACTTTTCTGCTTTTTCTTCACTTTCATTTAATTTTAGATCCTTGAGAGAAACACTTTTGTAGCGGAATGCTGGAATTATAAAGGGATACTCTAGTGACCTCGACCTCAAAATATCCTAATGACCCCAGAAGACCCAACCCCTAATGGGGTGTGGCCAGGTTCCATCAAGCCTGGGAATACCAACCAGACAGCCTGCTTTGTTCCTGATCTCTTGGGAAGAAAGCTGAATGTCCCATGAGGAGTTTCAAATCTCCTAGAATTGTTCTTTGTATCTGTATGCCCTTGTTCTTCCCCCTAATAAGTATTAATCCTTGTATGGTGTATTGTATTTGAATAATTCCAGCGATATACTTTCCTTGGCTTTATTTTTCAGAGATCAGTTTATTTTTTTTAATGTTAAGCTAATTTTTCCCATAAAATATATTCTGATCACTGTTATTTCTCCCTCATCCCCTCCAAGATTTTTTCTACTTCCCTTACATTACAACTGAAGACCATCTTTCTCTCTCTAGAAAACAAACAGGAGATCAACTCTCCCTTTGTCAGATGTAGAGATGGTGAAGATCTTTTCCTTTTTCATAGGCTGTCTTATTGATTGTGTTATTTGCCTTATTTAAGCTTCTTAGTTTATTAGTTGTTTTTCTTAGTGTCTGTGATACTGGTGTTATATTTAGGAAGTAGTCACCTGTGCCAATGCATTCAAGGCTATGTTCTACTTTCTCTTCTGTCAGGTTTGGTCAAACTACATTTATGTTCAGGTCTTTGATCCACTTGGTTTGAGTTTTGAGAACTGTTATAGATATAAATCTATTTGCAATATTTTACATGTCAACATACAGTTATATCAGAACCATTTGTTGAAGATACTTTTTATGGTACAATTTTGGCTACTTTGTAAAAATATCTTGTGTTCATAGGTGTGTTATTAATGTCAGGGTTTTCAATTTAATTTCATTGACACATACGTCTATTTTTATGCCTATACCAAGCTGTTTTATTACTATAGCTCTGTAGTAGAGCTTGAAGTCAAGGATTGTAATGCCTCTAGAAGTGTTGGGGTTTTTTTGTACAGTATTGTGTGAGCTATCCTGGGTTTTTTGTTTTTCCATATGAAGTTGAGTATTGTTCTTTCAAGGTCTGTGAAGAAACATATTGGGATTTTGATGGGAATTGAATTTTAACTGTAGATTGATTTTGGTATGTTTGTCATTTTTGTTATGTTAATGCTCCCAATTCATGAGCATAAAAAATCTTTTCATTTGTCTGATATCTTCTTCAATTTCATTCTTCAAAGACTAAAAGTTCTTGTCATGCAGATCTTTTACTTCTTTCATTAGAGTTATCCAAAAATATTTTATGTGATGTGTGGCCATTGGAAAGGGTGATGTTTCCCTGATTTTTCTCAGCCCGTTTATCATTTGTATATAGGAGAGCTATTGAATTTTTTTAGTTAAACTTGTATCCTGCCACATTACTGAAGATGTTTATCACCTGTAAGAGTTTTCTGGTATAAATTTTAGGGTCAATTATGAATACTATCATATTATCTGCAGATAGCTAAACTTTTACTTCTTCCTTTTCAATTTGTATCCAATTGATATTCTTTTATTGTTTTATTGCTCTAGCTAGTACTTTGAATACTATGTTGAATAGTTATGGAGAGAGTGGACAGCCTTGTCTTGTTTCTAATTTTTGTAAAATTGCTTTGAGTTTCTCTCCATTTAGTTTCATGTTGGCTATGGTATTGCCTCTAGTAGTTTTTGTTTTATTTAATTTAATATGCCTGTATTTGTTGCAAAAATGTTTACAATACCAGGAAGAGAAGCAGGAAATGTACTCACTCATTAGTGGACTTAAAAAAAAATAAAAAGAGAGAGATGTCATTGTATACAAGAGCTCAAGGCTAGAACATAGCTAAGTGACACAATGTCTCACTTCTGCATTGATGGCCTCTGGCAGGGGTGTGAGTGAGGAAAGATTTGTTTTCTTTAAGGTTCTGGCCACAGCAAGTTTAATTATGCTGCAGTAAGTAAATGAGCAGCATGAATGGGCGGTTTTGCAAATGGGGAGATCATAAGAGTGGGTATGAATCTGAGAGGTCTGATAAGTGACTTTGATGGGGTCACTTTGATGCAAAATCACCAAATAATAAATATATATGTCTACTTATAAATGTTTAAAATTGCAATATTTTCTGTAATAATTGTCCCATTAGTAGGAATGAAATGGACAAAACCCCTCCCCTTTTCCCCAACCCACATCATCACCCAGTGACCTCAGTGACAATCAGAAACCCACAGATGCCCAGCCCTGATTAAACTAAGAAGTGAGTGGCACCCCACCTAGGCCAGGCAAAGATCCCAGTCTCTGGGACATCCCCCACAAAAGTCTGCTCACCACATAGTAATCAAGCTACTAAACCTAAAGAATAAAGAAAGAATACTAAGAGCTGCAAAGGAGCTCCTTAGATGCTGAAAAAGCCTTTGAGAAAATCCAACTTTTCTTCATGATAAAAAATTCCTGGAGAGATCAGAAACACAGGAAAATACCTAAACATAGAAAGGCAATATACAACAAGCTGACAGTCAATATCAAACTAAAAGAAGAAAAACTCAAAGCAATCCCACTTAAATCCAGAATAAAACAAGTTTGCCCTGTCTCCCTTTATATATTCAATATAGTTCTTGAAGTTTTAGCTAAAGCAATTAGAGAAAAAGGGAGATTAAGAGGATACAAACTAAGAAGGAAGAAGTCAAACTATCTCTATTTGTAGATGATATGATAGTATACATAAGTGACCCACAAAATTCTACCAAGGACAGCTGATAAATACTTTTTATAATGTAGCAGTATACAAGATTAACTCAAAAAATCAATATCCCTCCTATACATAAATAATAAAAAGACTGAAAGAGAAGTCAGGGAAACATTACCCTTTATAATAGCTGCAAATACCATGGTGTTATCATCGTGTAACTCTAACCAAAAATGTGGCAGACATAATTGACAAGAACTTTAAGTCATTGAAAAAAGAAATTAAAGAAGATATCAGAAAATGAAAAAAAATCTCCCATGCTCCTGAATAGGTAGTACCAACATAGTAAAAAAATGGCAATCTTACCAAAAGCAATCAACAGATTTGCTGGGAGCTGGGAAGCTAAGGCCCTCACTGTCTTATGCAATTCCATGAATTCGGGCCTCAGGCTAGGTTTGAGTTAGGTTTCCTTTTACTATGAGTCAAGTCTCTTCCCAGGCAACAGGTAACTCCCTCCTGGTTAGACAATTGACTGATAATAGATAGGTTTCCATAGTAGCATTTTCTATTTAGCTAAACACCTTTTAACTGTGGAATTTCCCCACCCTATGTTTCTACTTGTCCTTCTTCCTTTGAGTTTCTATATAACTGCTGGCTGAACAATAAAGTTTTAGAGCTTGATCAGAACTCTTATCTTGCGTTCTTTCTTTGTGTTTCTTATCCCTTCATTTGTCCACTCCTATTTTAGGTTCATGTTGAAGACCCCACTGGATCACCATCAAAATCCTGGACACTTTTCTACAGACATTGAAAGAATAATAATCACTTACATATGGAATAACAAGAAACCCAGGATTGGCAAAACAAACTTATTTAATAATAGAAAACTTCAGGAGACATCGATATCCATGATTTCAAGCTATAATATAAAGCTACAGTAATAAAAACAGCCTGGTAATGGCATTAAAAACAGACTTGTGGGTCAATGGAATCAAATAGAAGACCTTAATTCACACATCTAAGAACACCTAAGTTTTGACAAAGAGGCCAAAAATATGCAATGGAAAAAATGTATCTTTAAAAAATGGTGCTGGGATTACTTGATGGTTGTATGTAGAAAAATGCAAATAGATCTATATCTATTACCCTGCACAAAACACAAATCCAAGTGGATCAAAGGCCTCAACATAAACCCAGCTACCCTCAACTTGATAGAAAAGAAAGTAGGTAAAACCCTTGAACTCATTGGCACAGGTGACCACTTCCTAAATATAACATCAGTAGTACAGACACTAAGAAAAACAATTAATACATAGGACCTCTTAAAACTGAGAAGCTTAAGTAAGGCAAAGGATACTGTCAGTAAGACAAAATGACAGCCTGCAGAATGGGAAAAGATCTTCACCAATTCTACATTCAACAGAGGTCTGATCTCCAAAATATATAGAGAATGCAAGAAACTAGAGACCAAAACCCCAAATAATCCAAATAAAAAATGGAGTTCAGAGCTAAAATGTGAATTATCAACAGAAGTACAAAAGGCTAAAAGGCACTTAAAGAATTGTTCAACATCTTTAGCAATCAGTGAAATGCAAATCAAACAACTTTGAGATACCATCTTACACCTGTCAGAATGACTAAGATCAAAAACAGAGATGACAGCTTATGCTGGAGGGGATGTGGAGCAAAGGAACACTCCTCCAATGTTGGTGGGGTGTAAACTTGTATAACCACTTTGGAAAGCAATATGGCAGTTCCTCAGAAAATTGGCAGTCAATCTCCCCAGTGATCCAGCAATACCACTATTGGGAATATATCCAAAGAACACACATTCTTTACCCAAAGGCATTACTTCAACTATGTATATAGCAGCATTATTTGTAATAGCCAGAAACTAGAAACAACCTAGATGTCCCTCAACTAAATAACAGCTTAATATAAAATTGTGGTACATTTACATTTTACTACGGAGTAAAAATATTTTTTACTCCGTAGTAAAATATATATATATATATATATATATATATATATATATATATATATATCCTAAAATTTTTAGATAAATAGGTGGATTTGGAGGGTATCATCTTGAGTGAGGTTACACAGGACCAGAAAGATAGACATGATATGTACTTACCCATAAGTGGATTTTAGAATATTTTAGCAAAGAATATTCAGGTAACACACCACAACCCCAAGCAGCTAAGTAACAGAAGGAACTTAAGAGACACATCCAGGGATCCCCCCTGGGAAGGGGAAATAGAGAAGATCTCCTGAATAAATTGGGATCATAACAGGGAATGAGCAAAGGGAGGTGGGAAAAGAGCATGAGAGAATGAGATGGTTGAGTGGGAAGAACAACAGAGAGGGAGAACAAAGAAATGAATGTCTTGATAGAAGGAGTCATTGTGGGGTTAGAGAGATACTTGGTGCTAAGGAAACATCCAAGAACCTAAAAGATGCCCCTGGCTAGGACTCCAAGCAATAGTAGAGAGGGTGCCTAAACAGGACTTTCTGTATAATCAAATGAATGACCACCCTAAGTGTCATTACAGAACATTCATGCAGCAATGGATAGAGGCAGAAGCAGAGATCCATAGCTAAACATCAGGTCTAGCTGAAGAGAGGGGGAGGAGAGAGTATATGAACAAAGGGATCAAGATCATGGGGAAGAAACCCACATAGATGGCTGACCTGAGCTACTGGGAGCTCACTGAATTAGAAACAATTCACCTTCAGGGAAAGGAACTAAACCCTACTAAGGTAGGAGACTGTCAAATGTCATGGGCAGTTTGTGGAACCTCTTGCAATAGGATCAAACTATGTTCCTGGGGCATGAACTGACATCTTAAAGTCCATTCCCCACAGAGAAACACATAACTGATTGTTAATACTGACATGAGAGACTCAGATCTACCTCAGCTGGATATGCCAGGCTGAACTGACTCACCTTGGGAATCCTTGCCCTTTTGGGGAGTGGGGTGTGGAGAGGACTGAGAGGAACTGGGAGGAGGGAAAGGAAGGGGAACTTTTTAAATAAACTATTTAAATAAAAGTAGGTATGAAATGATGTTAATGTTCTCCTAACAATTTTTATGTTGAAGGTTTTTTTCACATGTTAATTTGGCTATGCCTGCTTTCTTCTTAGTTTCAGTTGCTTGAAAAGACCATAGTTTATCATTACCCTAATGGTACTGTCAATCTTTTGCAATGATGTGTTTCTTGATGCTGTCAAAAAGTAGCTCATGTAAGAGAGACATCCAGGGAGTCCCCTAGGAAGAGAAAATGGAGAATATCTTCTTAGCTAATTGGGAGTATAAGAGGTTGCAACCAAGAAGAAGTGGGAACAAATCATGAGAGAAGGAGATGATTGAGAGAAACAACAAGATAGAAGAAAAAAAAAAGGGATGGAGATCTTGAGAGAAACAACAAGGCGGGATAGAAAGAAAAAGGAATGGTGTAGAGAGCTGCATTGTACTGCGCCCTAAAGATGGCGCTGGTTTCCGCCTTCAGCCTTCTCTAGGGCTAGTGCTCTCGGGAGTAAACAACTCCTTATATGGCTGTAGGCGAGGATGATGGCTTGCTTCCGCGTCCTAGGACCTATGGGCGATGTCCACGTGGCTTACCGGGATTGGAGGCCCAGAGGGTATTTAGCCACTAGAGGGCACCCCCCACACGGGGGTCAGAAGTCAGAAGATTGTCCAAGGTCCTGAATAAAGCTGCTGGAGAGAAGAATCTTGAGTTGCATTCTTCCTTGCTGGCAAGGTTGGGCGCGACAGAATGGGGATCTTAATAGAGGAAGCAAATACGGGGTTGGAAAAAGACCAACTGCTAGGAAACCTCCAAGAACTCACAGGATGTCCCTGGCTAGGTCTCCAACCAATAGTGAAAGTGTTGCCTAGATAGGATTTCCCCTATAATCAAATGAATATACACAGAGTGCCATCACAGAACTTACATCCAACAATGAATAGAAGTAGAGGCAGAGATACATGGCTGAGCACTGGGCTGAGTCCCTGGTCTATCGGACAGTGGGGGAGGAGACTCACTGATTGGAAGGAGTCAGGAGGGGGAAGGAAATAAGAACAAGGGGATACATGGATTAAAAAATGAGACTTTATTTTATAACAATAAAAAAGTCAAAAAATACATATATGAAGTCCTCAGTCATTTCTTTCTTAAAATATTAGATCATACTTTTTAATTCAATCTGCTAGCTTTTGTTTTTTATGATGAAATTGAGACTCACAATATTTAGAGTTGGAATTTAAAGGAGTTCATTTACTCAGGTCATTTTGTTGATTTTGTGGTGTCTTATTAGAGTCCTTTTGATTAACTATCATGATACTGTTTGTTCCTGCATTGTCTTGTGTTTATTCTTCTTTCAGACTAGATTATTTCCTTCCAGTACCATCAGTAGAGTTGTCTTTTTTTATCTTTTGATTTAGGTAAGTTTTTCTCCCACCCTCAATTTTAATACATACTTTGGTTAGGTATAATGGTTTTGTTGACAGTTGCAGTTATTTAGAAGTAAAATGCATCTGTTCAATTCCTTCTGCTTTTAAATCTTTTTCTTGGATAATCAGTTGTTTTATGTTAAATATAGCTCTGTATGGGTGATTTGATACTTCTCTCTTAAAATACTTTTTCTTTTGTTTTTGATTTTAGTGTCTTAAAATACATTTGAAGTATCTTTTTCTGTTGTTTTCTATTTACTGTTCCATAAGCTTCTTGTACTTGTCTGGGAAGCTCCCTCTAGGTTTACAAATTATTCTTGTACAATTTTGAAAATATTCCCTACAGTTTGATTTCATCTTTTGTGCTATAATTCAAATATGTGCTGTTTTGATGATATCCCAACACTATTTGTATTTTAAATTTCCTTATGTATTTTTTGAGTGATCCAAATTCTGTATTTTTCCCGAAGTAAACAATGCTGTCAGCTGGGCTGGAGAGTGTTCTCTTTGTTATATTTTGGCAAAGAGACTTGTTTTTCTTTCTGCTCTTCTCCTGAAAACTTGTTCAGTGGACCACATTGTTTTCTTCTAGCTTTAATACTCTGTTTTCTACATTGCCTACTCTCTTGGTGAGAATTTCCACTGAGTTTTTAATTTGAGTTATAGAGTTTTTAGCTTCAAACTTAAAAAGAGACATTTAATTAGAAGATTGCTTATATATAATTCAGAGAATTAATTCATAATCATCATTATTTGGAGCATGACTTTAGGCAGGCATAGTGGTAAAGAAATAGTTTAGAACTATCATTATGATCTGTGGTGATATATATTTAATAAAATTAACTGGAATATCAGAGTTAACTACAGAACCAGGCCAGGGAGTAGTAATCAACACCTTTAATCCTAGCTTTAGGAATGTAGAAAGAGGAAATTAAGAGAGCTGAGTGAAGTAAGACAAGAGGGTTTTTCAGCTTTCCTAGACAATTTTCTCCATTTCTACTGAGGGCAGAGCAATTTGCATTTTGAGGACCCCTGAAAACAGGCCTGAGGATTTGCTGGGTGAGATTTGGCTGTGGTTTGTTTCTCTACCCTGTGATACTCCAGCTTTTCCCCAATATCTGGCTCTGAGGATTCAGTAATGTTGGGAAGTTTTTCTAGTCACTTGTTTCTCTGCTTCTCTGATCTTTCAACATTTACCCCAATATCTGTCTCTGAATTTTTGTGAAATATTCATAGACTTGTAGTCATATCATAATGTAAAATACAAAAGTCTTTATAGTCTTTTAGAGTTTCAACAGTGCTTAAATGTCCAAACTCCAAACTCTTTTCTAAGACTGAAAACAATCTCTTAGCTAGAATCCCATGTAAAATCAAAATCAAATTACATACTTCCAGCATGTAGTGACAAAAAAATTCTACAACCTTTTTAAAATGGAGGGAAATGGGCATAGTGAGGAAATACTGGACAAAAGCAGGTCCAAAAAAAAAACAGCAGTCCTAGCTTCAAATCCCAAATTTTTATGTTCAATGGCAAAGGATGGCTTTTCCCTGTCAGCTTTGTTGTCTGCAACAAACACCTCTCTACTGAGCTGATTCCAAACCCAGTCTGCAGACTTTGCTTAGGAGGTTTTCCAAGGATCTGGCATGCAGCCTGAAGTTTTCAAAGGCATCTCACATCACTGGCATCTCAACATCATGGAGGTTTCCATACAATCCAGGCTGCAACTTCACAGCTTTATGTAACTATCCTCTTTGGGGTTTCAGGCAAGGACTTCTCTGCCACATGTCTGGTCACCTAAAAAATACCTAAAAATTCTAACTGACAAGGCTATAGGTTTGTTTATCATAGATGACTATTAATCTGCATTTCTTAATTATACATTATAATTTTAAATGAGTTACATAAACATCATGCCTTAAATAAGAGTAGAAAAATACATATAGCATTTATCTTAACTTTGTATCAATAAACCAAAACCCAAATAAATTTAAAATATTTTGAGATTGACAGCTGTTTTTTGAATTAAAATAAATTCAACAATCTATCTTTTTAAATCATTTATATATCTTATTTCCTTTTTTTCTTAGAAAGAAATTAACTATGACCTTTAACCATTTACAATGAGAAAAAACATTTATAAACAATATTTTGGTAATTTGGGCATAGCTTTCTATTACTATTTCCTGCTATTTGAGGGCTGCTGGCAATCTTACAAGGGTCCTGAGGCTGGATCATCATAGTTGGCAGCCTTGAAGCTGATGTGACCATCTGTTCCCAATCAGAGATTTTTTTCTGTAAGTCTTCTTTGATCAAACCATATTAGTCTGGAAGCAATCCACAGGTCCTCATCTTCTGTTGAAAGAAAATCACAACCTCTTTTCCAAAACAACATATCCTTAGACCAAAATTTCAAAGTTGAGATACTTTTTAAATGTGTATGTTTATTTAGCTTAGCAGCCTTTATAATCAAATGTCTTTCTGAAGCTAGCTCATTAACAGTTAAAAAATTAAAAGAAAACACAATAAGAAACATAATCTATACTCTTTGTGTATTTTCCATCTTTATGTGTCTTATCTTTTCATTACTCTATTTCTGTTTTTGAAAGAATTTCCCTAACCTTTTTTTCTCTCCCAGCCTATATATTCTTTTTCACACACATAGTAATCCATTTAGAGATTTTTCTCCATCTGAATCTATTTTATTGTATATCCTTAATTATTTTCTACCAGGAAGAGCTTTTAAAATGCTAGACTGTAAAGCACCTGATTCAGCTCCACTCATCTTTTCAACATGGTAGAGGTACCAGAGCCATGGCTTACCTTCCCAATTCTGGAAAGCAGTATTTAAATGTGGTGGAGCTATTTACCACCCCAACTCTGGGGACTCAGGGTCCACAGTGTCACTAAGTAGAGCACTGCCACACACTGCTCATGAACTCCATTTAAGTATTTGGCAGCAGTGTCTCTTAAAGAAGTCAAAACAGAGTGAAAAAGCCTCTCTTATAAGAACTGTGTATCTGCTGGCCACCAGTAAACAGAGCAGTGCCAGAAAATGCTACTACCAAGAAACCATCTTGGACTCTCTTCTCTTTTTTTCAATATAAACAAAATCCTTAAATTCATCATATGCAGCTTGTTGCTTATACCAAGCCTTCTCTGAGACTTTGGGAACCCACTTTGTTGCAGCTTAAGCTGCCCACTGCAAACCCACAATTTTGTAATTCAAGCTGGTACACCACTCAGTCTCTGTACCATAGCCCCTTGAGAAACACAATTCAGTAGCTTCTTTTGGCTCCCTTTCTGTGCTCTAGAACCCTTTTTAAGCTTTTTCAGGCTTTATGTGGGTGTATATGCCCTATATTGGGTACCATTTATTATAATAGGTTTCTGGCCCAGCCATAGTTGCAAGGTCTAGACCTGCCCTCTGCTGCTTAGACCCTCCCCAAAATGACTCAGATGCTTATATTAATTTTATGCTGCTCAACCTATGGCTTAGGCCAATTGCTAGCTAGCTCCTGCATCTTAATTCAACCCATTTCCACTAATCTGTCTCACCACATGGCCTGTGGCTTACCTGTGTTACTTTCACATGTTGATTCTTGGGCAACTAGATGGTGTCTCCTTTATCTCCACCATCTTTCCCCTACCCCTATTTATGCTCCAATTTCCTCACCTACTTCTAAGATGCCTTCCATAAACCAAGGCAATTCTTTTATTAACAGATGATATTCACAGCATACAGAAAGACATTCAGTTATACACAAGTTCGGATCTCCAAAAAGACCACCAGAGACTGAAGAAGTCCAAAAACCCAGGCCTGGGGGGGCGCTAGTCTCCACACTCTCAGCACAGGGAGAGGGAGAGAAGCTCCCCTTTCTTTGTGAATCTAGCTATTTAAAGGGGACTGCCACAAGCTCTTTGGGGCAGTCAGGGGTTGGCACCAGTGTAATTCTGATTGATTCATTATTGCTTTTGAAGGTCCCTGCTTTCTCTTATCTTTCTCTTTCTTTGTCTGGAGTTTTGCAGCTCCTCTTTGGAGCCATCAGCTGTCCTTGGAGCCTGGATGTCTCGGGGTGGTTTATCAATCACCACCAGGTGGTCTGGAGGTCAGGCATCCTATCTCTGTGCTCTGGAATTTCTCCTTCCCAAAGGGGAGGCCACCATCTGGCCTGGCTTTTATCTAACTCAAGATACCTTTGTCAAGGATCTTCTTTCCTCAGAGAATATGGGGGGAGACAGGGGTCCTACATTTTTACATGAATATTTCCTTAGTATTCTGCTGCTGCGATAAAGTACCATAACCAATGAAAATTATAAAAGGAAGTATTTAATTGAGGCCTCATTTACAGTTTTAGTTAGCCCATAATCACCATGTAAGGGACAAGACCATAGGCATGCATAGTAGTGAAGCAAAAACTTAGACCAGTGGTTCTCAACCTGGGGGCATAACCCCTTTTGGAATCAAACAAACTTTTCACAGTGGTCACATATTAGAGGTCCTGCACATCAGAAATTTACATTATGATTCATAACAGTAGCAAAATTGTAGTTATGAAGTAACAACAAAATAATTTTAGATTGAGGGTCACCACAACAAGAAGAACTATATGAAATGGTTGCAGCATTAGGAAGATTTAGAACCACTAGCTTCAAGCTTACATCTTGAAGCACATGCAGAAAAAGAATATACCAAGCTTGTCGAGTACTTTTAAAACCTCCAATCCTGGAAGACTGGGCACAGATGCTGTGGGACACAGCCTGCTCAGAGCGTGGTTGGCATCACAGCACTTCAAAAACACAAGAGCAGCCAAGCCACTGGGCCCACAACTGAGAGGTCAGAGGCCAAGCCAGAGACTTCTGTGCCCTCCATTCAAGGTCAGAGGTGAGTGTCATCCTCACTTCAGGCCAAGTGGAGACTTCCCACTCCAAACTCAAGCCCCGAGACAGGCTCGGTTTTGGTTGGACATAGCCTGAGCAGCTCACAGTTGGAGTCATAGCACCATGACCGCACTGAAACAGCTGAGCCCCTAGTGCATAACTGGGAGGTCAGAGGTGAGTGTCATCCCCCTTCAGGCCAAGCCAGAGACTTCAGCTCCCTGAACCCAAGCCCAGAGATGGGGCACAGCTTCGGCAGGACACAGCCTGCTCAGACCACAGATGATATCATAGCATCTCGACAGCACAGGAGCAAGCCGAGCCCCTGAGCACACAGCTGGGAGGTCAGAGGTGAGAGTCATCCTTCCTTCAGGTCAAGTGGAGACTTCAGCTCTCTGAACCCAGGCCCAGAGAAGGGGTACAGCTTTGGCAAGTCACAGCCTCCGCAGATCATGGTTGGCATCATAGCACTGCGACCTCATGGGAGCAGCTGACCCTCTGAACACACAGCTGATTAATAGCTCTCAGACAAACAACCAACTAAGTGCTGACCAAGAACTATCCAAGAGTAAATTGAGGAAACAGTGAGCAGATTCTAAATCGACTAAACATTTGCATTAGCCAACAGGTGAAATCACACAGGATATTCTCTCTTATACCACACACACACATAGAAACACATGTACAACAGATGTGCAAGCATGCACAAATACACACTATAAGCCATCTTTGCTATGAATGACTGTAGTGCTTAAGATAAGCCTTCACAAAGAATTATGCTTCCTGTTATTTTTAGTAATGTTTTGGGAGAATCAATCTTATTATTCCTCTTAAAGTAACACAAAACTAAACCTGTTTTTTTTTTTTTTTTGCTACCTGAGAGACTTTAAATGTAAGATGAAATTTTTGAGTGAAATAAGTGAAGACTTTAAATGTAAGATGACATTTTTGAGTGAAATAAGTGAAGGATTATCCCTTAGAAATCCAGTATGACCAGAGTTTTCTAAGGTGCTAAAGAGAGATTTTAAAAATTCTTTTCTCAAAGTCCCTGTGAGATCCTGTTCTCTCCCTTCACTGTCTTGGTATTAAATGTATATATACCTCTTACCCTCCCCTCTTCCTTTGTATACTCATTATGTAAGGATCTTATTAAAAATATTTTTTATTTGGAAACCAGACCCTGAGACAGGGTACAGCTTTTGCAAGACACAGTCTTCTCAGGTCATGATTGGCGTCATAGCAGTGCAACAGCACAGGAAGAGCCAAGCCCCTGGGAGCACAGCTGAAGTGTCAGAGGTGAGGGTCATCTAGCATTCAGGCCAAGCGGTGATTTTTGCTCCCTGAAAGCTTTGGCAGGACACAGTTGGCTCAGACTATAATTGGCGTCATAGCAGCACAACAGCACAGGAGCAGCAGAGCCCCTGGGCACACACCTGGGAGGTCAGAGGTGAATGTCATCCTCCCTTAAGGCAGGATGGAGATTTCCTCTCTCTGAACATAGGCCTGAAGAAAGGGCACAGATTCAGTGGATCACAGTCTGCATAGACCATTGTTGGCAACATAGCACTTCAACCTCACCTCACGAGAGCAGGCAACCCTCTGAACACACTGATTAAGAGCCCTCAAACCAACAACCCACTAAAAGCCGACCAAGAACTAAGTGTGAACTGAGGAAACAATGGGCAAGTGCCAGTGCAAAAATACATACAATAATACAAAGATCAACAAGACACTACCAGAAGAAGCAACTGGTTCTTTAGCTTCAAGACCTGAACATAACAATGAACAGGAAATAGAATGAAATGACCTGAACAGGAAATAGAATGAAATGACCTTAAAAACAGGTTTATGAAACAAATAGAAGCCTTAAAAGAGGATATAAAAAGCTACCTCAAAGAAATAGAAGAAAACACAATCACAAAATTAGAAGAGATGAACAAATCACTGAAAGAAAATTTAAAAAATTCAAGAAAAAGAAAACAAACACGTAAAAGAAATTTATCAGGAATTAAAAATTGAAATAGAAGTAATAAAGAACTCACAAACTGAAACAAAGCTGGAAATAGAAAACCTGAAGAAAAGACATGGAACCACAGACTCAAGCATAACCAATAGAATCCAATAAAAGGAAGAGAAAATCTCTGGAGTAAAAGACTTAATAGTTCCCATTGCTTCCGGTTCCGCTCCTGGACCAAATGCTGTCTGCAGAATCCCAGCGCACTCTGGAGCAGGGGCAGGTAAACTCTGCCCCTGACCACATCCACAGCTCCTGCTGAGGGAAACCCTGCCACAACCTCAAACTGAGCTAACCAACTACAGGGGTCTCTGAAGGGCAGATTCAGACCCCGCCCAGAGGTGAGGAGAGGAGGGGGCAAGAGGCCTCAGCACCTATATCCCAGCCTGGGAGGGAGAGTTGAGCTCCCATTGCTTCCGGTTCCGCTCCCGGGACTGAGTGCTGTCTGCAGAATCCCAGCACACTCTGGAGCAGGGGCAGGTAAACTCTGCCCCAGACCACATCCACAGCTCCTGCTAAGGGAATTTGCACGGCTCCCACCACGACCTCGAACTGAGCAAACCAACAACTTCAGGGGTCTCTGAAAGACAGAATCAGACCCTGACCAGAAAGGAGACAGGAGGCACACAAACCCGAGTGCCACAATTGACCAGGACCCATCTAATCGTGAACCACTGAAGAGATGAACAAATCTATGAAAGAAACATGCCAGGAACTAAAAGCTGAAATAAAAGCTGAAATAGAAGCAATAAAAAAGGTGCAAAATGAGGCAAAAATGGAAATAGAAAATCTGAAAAAAAAAAGCTGGAACTACAGATACAAGCATAACAAACAGAGTTCAAGAGATGGAAGATAGAATCTCTGAAGTGGAAGACTCAGTTGCTCAAATAGATATATCAGTCAAAGAAAATAGGAAAACTAAAAAAGCCATAACTCAAAATGTTCAGGAAATCTGGAACACCATGAAAAGACCTAATTGAGAATAATAGGAATAGAATAAGGAGAAGAATACCAGCTCAAAGGCACAGATAATGTTTTCAATAAAATCATAGAAGAAAACTTTCCTAACCTGAAGAAGGAAGTGCCTATAAAGATACAAGAAGCTTACAGAACACCAAATAGATATGATCCCAAAAAAAAGTCAGCGCACCACATTATAATCAAGCCACAAAACATACAGAACAAAGAAAAAATTTTAAGAGCTGCAAAAGAAAAGGGCCAACTCACATATAAAGGCAGACCCATCAGAATAATGCCTGATGATTCAATGGAAACGATGAAAGCTAGAAGGGCTTGGTCAGAAGTTATACAGACGCTAAAATAGCAAGGATGCCAAACTAGAATACTATACCCTGCAAAATTATCAATCACCATAGATGGAGTAAACAAGGTATTTCAGGACAAAGTCAGACTGAAACAATATCTATCTACCAATCCAGCACTTCAAAGAGTATTAGAGGGAAAACTACAACCTAAGGACCCCAGATACATCCACGAAATCACAAACAATCAATAAGTCCACAGAAGAATACTCTAGAGAAAGGAAATACAAACAAGTTGCCACCAAAAATGGTAGGAAATATGAATCAATGGTCACTAATTTCCCTTAATATCAATGGACTCAACTCTCCTATAAAACGTTACACACTAGCAAGATGGATACAACAACAGAAGCGATCCTTCTGTTGCCTACAAGAAACACAACTCAACTGCAAAGACAGACACAGGCTTAGAATAGAGGGTTGGGGAAAGATTTTCCAGTCAAATGGTCCTAAGAAACAAGCAGGGGTTGCAATCCTAATATCTAACAAAGTAGACTTTAAGCTAAAAGCAATAAAAAGGGACCAAGAGGGTCACTACTTATTCATCACAGGAAAAATTGGTCAAGAGGAGATTTCAATCTTAAATATTTATGCCTCTAATATAGGGGCACCTACATATGTAAAA
>PVIH01027293.1:0-17222 GCA_004025045.1 Sigmodon hispidus | reverse complement strand
TGACCCTGCGTCATGTCAGGTGAGAGTCTGCAACCAATCAGAAGGGGAGACGTAAGAGGCTAGGGCTTGGCAGTATAAAAGCCGGCTCCTGGCAAGGGGTCGGGGTCTTCTTCCCATTTTGTAAAGAATAAACTTGCTGCAGAAGGATCCAAACTGCGTACTGCGTTCTTCTTCGCAGGCGAAGACAGGGCGCGGGACAGAGGAACACTTGACCCAGTCTTGATGTTGGGATGAGGAAAGTGGATTTGCCTGAAATAACCCACCTTGGGATCTTGGGACCTTCTGCCCTTGCTGAGGAGGAGATAAAGAGGTGGGGAGAAGAGAGAGTGACTGGGAGAGGCGGGAGAGGGAAGGGAGTTTGAACAAGGGGATACATGGATTAAAAAAATGAGACTTTATTCATAATAAAATATATATATAAGAAAGTACAAAAAAAGACATTCATTTAAAAAATAAAAATAAAAAATAAAAGTGAGAAGCCAGAGTTGGATTTTCAATTCATTCCATTTCCTTTATTATTATAATTAATTTATTTATATTTAGAAAATATAGTCCTTGTTTTTCATGTATCCCCTTGCTCTCCCTCCCTTCCCTCTTCCAATCCCTCGATGTCTGCCTACAACCTCCCTCCTCCCCATCCCCTATCCCCTCCCCCAAAAGGGCAAGAAATCCCAAGGTGGATCAACTCAGCATCCATTGCAGGAAGGTCCGATTTCCTCATCGTAATGTCATGACTGATTTAGGTGTTCCTCAGGGGAGAATGGGCTCCGAAGTACCAGTCAATACACTGGGAAGAGTGGGCTCTGAAGTGCCAATGCACACACAGAAACACAGTCTGATCTCCCCTCGAGGCTCCACACAATTCATTCCATTTCTAAAGACGATCCCAACCATGACCTAGCTCCTTAACTAGAGGAGCTTCCAGGAAGGGACAGTTCATCCGCTGCCCAGTGTGCATGTTAAAGGGAAGAACATTGCTTTCAGAGACTGTTGTCACACTGCCTAACCCTAAGTGGGTTGTCACTGGAGAACCCCAGCCTCCATCTCTACTGTGCATCAGCAATAGTTTTACAACTATTTGAGTATAAAACAGTGTAGATATAATTTAGTTTTAAACTAGTATACATAAACTACCTGATGGAAATGCCTATGCAAAACACAGGAATTTGTGTCATGGTGACTTGTGTTGTTTTAGAATCTAAGTACCTACAGATTCTCCAGTTGACAGTTCTCTACGATTAAATACAATGATGTCACTTCCAAGATTTTGCTTGTATAGAGGAGAATACAGTATGAAATGTCCCACACAAACTCATATATTGACCCTTTGATCCCAAGCTTGTGGGGCAATTTTCAGAGGTTTGAAGGACTTTAGGAGATGGAGACCATATAGGAAATATATACATTCTTTTGAAGATTCTACCTGGCCCCTGTTCCTTTTTGTCTTTCTGCTTTCCGTCTGCCTCTAGGTACTGCTGCCATGATGCCCCAAGGGCCCGGAACCAAAGGAGTCACAGTCTATTGATGGAGTCTCCATAACTGTGAGCCAAAGTTAATCTTTCTCTTTTTAAAATTTTTTTTTAAATTTAGAATAAACTTTTTTATTCAGTAATTCTTATCACCCTTTGAGTTTCTATATGTTTTTAGTGTGAGGTGACAGAAAATGTAATTAGTATATTTTTTCAATTTTTGTTTGCTTTTATTTTTTGCAATGATGTAGTCCAGGTGAACCCAACATGTGCCATGAGCCTGCAATCCCAGAACTCGGAAGATAGAGGCAAGAGAATAAGGAACTCAGAAGGGTCAAGGTCATACTCAGCTATGTAGCTCCAGACTAGCCTGAACTACAGGAGTACCCTCAAAACAAAACAAAAAACATGAACAACAACAAAACCAAATCATAGCAAAGTCTGAAGCCTATTTCTTGGAGAAGATGATGATGTTCACTATTAGTCTACTCTTTACGGGGAAAAATGCAGTCTCTGAGGCTCAGTGTCAGTGAACTAGCCCCTTAAGATTCCAAAGAGTAGCACTCAGGGTGGGTTTCATGGCATCCTGGTCCCATGTTCCACATTCAGGAGCAGTTACACATATTTTTTTTTCTCTCTCTCTAGGAGATGTGAGTACATGTTTGCATGTGTGGGCACCCATTTATGGGCACAAACACATACATGTACATGCATGTTGAGGTCATGAGTTTTCCTCTATCTCTCTCCATCTTGTTAACTCCGTTGAATCCACAGATGGACAATGTAACTAGTCTGGCTAGCTGCCTCACACAGAAATTCCCTGGCTCTACTTTCTCAGTGCTGGGATTACTGGAAGTCATTCAAGGAGCATTTACATACATTTGTTCTAAAGATTTGAATTTCATCCTCACACTTGGCAAGTGTGGTAACCACAGAGCTGTTCCCCCAACCTAAAGTTTGCCTTTAAACATACATTTTAACAGATCACCACTGAAACACGCACACACACACACACACACACACACACACACACACACACACACACACACACAAGTTCTGAGTCTGATTCAACTCTAAATGGCCTAAATTGTCAGATTACTTTTATCTGAAAGTGAAAATGTAATAATCTTAAAGACAAGGCCCCTTGATGATAGAGGTTTAAATGATCAAAGAGACTTCATTTTTTAGAAAAATTATATAAAATTTGGTATGTATTATATGTAAATCAACATAAAAATTATTAATAGGAATTTCCTCAGCTATGCTAATTTGTGAATGTTTCTCTACATACAAATGTTCCAGTGTGAAAGCAATTCTGGGAAAGGTTTTCCAGGTAAAGTTTTTGGTGTGATTCAAACAAACAAACAAACAAACAAACACACTGCTATTTAACTGTGGCTATAACAAATTTTACTGTATATTTTTTATTTCTAGGAATCACTTATGATGTGAGCAGGTGTTATTCCAAATCTGAATACTGTCTGCCGAAAGACTGACAAGGCAAGAGTGATTATTGGCATCTCCTTCAGCTCTCAAGGCATGATCTGATGAACAGCTACAGCATATTATTATTGATAATTATAATAGTTACTTTCTGTTGATGTGATAATAAGTATCATGACCAAAGCAACCTATAAAAACATGTGTTTGTTATGGATTGCTGTTTAAGAGGGTCTGTAAGGCAGGTTAGCATGGCAGCAGGCAGCAGACATGGTGCCTTTTAAACCTTGTATCCCACTTCTGGTGACATACTTGGTCCAGCACAGCCACTTTCTAAAACTACACAACTCCGTACCAAGTATTCAAACATCTGAGAATGTTCTAATTCAAATCAGCACAAATAATAAATCTGTTTATTTCAACTATAAAAATCTCCAGTCTTCCACTCCCAACATTGTTTAAAAGTCCAAATCCAAAGTCTCTTTTGATTCTCCAGCTGATCTTTTACTTGAAGCCTCCCTGTAAAATCCAAAAGCAAATTCAATACCTTTAGCATATAATTACACACAATATGCATTACCACCCTCAAAGGGCAGAATGGGGCTAGAGAGAGAATGCTAGACTAAAGCAAGACTGAAACCCAGCAGAGCCATCACCAGCCTCTCTAGCTTCATGTCCAGTGTCAAAGTCTGAGAACTTCTAGATCTGCTGTCTGCAACATGCAGCCCTCTTCACTGCTTGTGTATCTTGTGGGAAGTTCCCCTGAACAAGTATTCCACAGCTCTGGGACATCCAATATATTGGGGTCTCTAGTACAATCCAGACTTCATGTTCACAGCTTCACAAAAGGTCTTCTCAGGGCATCCATGCAGGGCCTCCTTTACCACATGTTGCTTGTCTTTAGTTCAAATCTCTCTTAAACCACAGAAGAAAATTCCATGACCTCTTTATTTTAATATTCTTCCTGACTATAAAGTGAGCAGCGCACAGATGGCAATGTCAAGCCCAGCTGCTGGCTGGAGGTAGACTTTAATTCCCTTTAAACAGGTTTGTAGTGGGATTATGCTGGTAATGTAAATATTTGTCCCGCCTATGCATTTTAATAAAAAGCTGATTGGCCAAAGGCAAAGAGGAAGTATGGGAGGGTCTACCAGGCTAAGAAAACTCAAGAACATCTCAGAGCAGAGAAAGACAAAGATGTCAGAGAGTTGCCAAAGAGAGGCACCACAGATACAATGGCAGCAGACACAGAGGAAAGAAGCTGAAATGCTGCTATGAAAAAAGGTACTGAGCCGCACAGCTGAACAAGATGGGGAATTGAGAGCAAGCACTAGCAAATTAAATGCCTGGGCCTTAGTCAATCTGTGTAAAAATAATAAAGCCTGTGTGTAATTATTTGAGGCAAAGTGGGGCCGAGAGTGAGACTAAACCTTTGGTCCAGGCCCGGAAAGTCCAAGACAGAACCTAATACAACACAGGTTTGCAGAGCTTTTGTTTATTGTTACTTTTTAGGAGGAGGCAAGTCCTTAGGTCTTTTCCTCTCAGAAGGAAGATTAGCAAAAATGGGTCTTGTCCTGGGTCTACTCTTCTTCTCCTTCTAATGCAGATAAGGCTTCTCTTCATCATCTTTTTCTGCACAAGCCTTGACTACCACATTAACTTTCTTCTTTTTCTCTACAAAAGCACATTTTGTGTTTCTTTTTGCCCACTTGCTTCTTTTCTTTGTAGACCTGCATAAGAGTTATTACTAATAACCATGTGACAGAGTCAATATTAGGCTGTCTTGAAATCTTTTGCACCAAAAAAAAAAGAAAGAAAAATTTCCCTACTTGAAAATTAAGCCTCAGCCAAATTCTTAGCAAAAGCACAGGCTGTAGCTGCATTCTTTGCCCAAATATAACAAGAATGGTCTCTCACCTTGTTGCTAATATTGCTTCCTCTGAACCTCTTGAGGCAGGCCTCCACACTCTGCATTACTCTAAATACTGTCTCCTAGGCTTTGGCTATAACAGTTTATTAAGTCCTGCTTACAGACTTCACTGCTCTTCTAGTCCAGATTCCCAGTATCTTACATATGCTCCAAAACCCCAGCATGACCAGATCAGTCACACAGGAGCAAATGACTAAAAATCCAGACTCACCACTCATTCTTTCCACCAGTGATGTCCTTGTTCTTTCTTTATCATATCGATTCAAACCCATGTACATCCCAATTGTGCTCCTCCTACAGATGCCACCTGTACCTTTTCAAATTTTGGTTATGTTTCTTGTAATCTTTTGCATATGTAAAGCACTCACAGGCCTCCAGAGACCCACATATAAATAAAAAGCCAATGTTATCTATCAATTCCTCATAATTACGTAGATAGGAAAATAAATATTTTCCCTTCACACTTTAGGCTAGTGTTGAGATCCCCTATAGCTGAGCCAATAAATAGGAAGGGATAGTTGTAAAATGGGAACTTCTAGATATGGCATGATTACTGTACACATGCACTCACAATAGCTGTGGTTACTTGAACCAGAACTGCAAAGGTCAAACCTATCAACTTTCCAGCATGAATAGGGATGAGTTTCTAAAGTGCCACTCCCAGATGCCACTTCCAGATGCTACTTCCAGATGAGGAGCTATGGTCAGTAGATGACTTCTGAAGGAAAAGTCACTTTCCTTTGCAAATGTGCCCACTTCTAGGTTGCTTATGCTCAGCTGGAAGGCCAAACATCTATGTGCATATGGGAAGTACTAATTGAGGTCTAGATTATTAGTAATAAACACAAAAGACAAGAAAATGGGAGGGAGATGAGATGGGAGACCACTATGGAGAGCTTGGTAGAGAAAGTAATAGATAATGAGATCAATATACATTACATATGAAAATTTCAATGACTAAATATAAATGACTATCAAAATATACAAATTTATTTATTACAAGTTTTATAGAATGCTGGAGACTTGGGTAATGAAGACCTAAATTATTGGCAAATCTATGTTCTTATATGTAAGCTCACTAAAGAATGCATAGTTGTGCAGACATTTAATTGGAAAAAAAGAAAATTACCTTGTGATAATAAACTGAAGGAGATCTAACAAGTCCAGTTTATTCAGATCTTACCTTTAGTTTTGGTTAGTTACACCAATTTGACAAAAGCTAGAGTCATCTGAGAGGAGGGACCTCAACTGAGAAACTTCCTCCAGAAGATCTAAGTGGAAGGCATTTTCTTAATTAGTGATTGATTGGGGAGGACCCAGTTCATTGTGGATAGTTTATTCCTGCAATGGTGGTCCTGGATTTTTAAATATCTATGTATATTTCAAAAGCAGGCTGAGGAAGCCATGAGGAACAAGCCAGATAGAGCAGCCCTCTGTGGCCTCTGCATCAGTTTCTGCCTCCAGGTTCCCACCCTGCTTAAGTACCTGTCCTGACTTCTATCAGTAATGGTTGAGTGTAAGCCAAATAAACCCTTCTCTTCCCAAGTTGCTGTGGTCATGGTGTTTCTTCACTGCAAAGGAAACTCAAACTAGGACACCATGTAAGACTTTCTTCAGAGCTATGAATGCTTCTCACATCTGGACACTTCTTACATGAGGCTCTTATCATATGCTTCACGGGAAAAGGGTGAAGGGAATGTGAAAATGACTTCCTTTGTTCCAGTTGTTTTCTCTTATATTTTTGGTTGTGAGCCTAGCCCTTAATGGCTGAGCCATCTCTCCAGCCCTCTGCTGTTTTCTCAGGTGCCAGCGTGCCATATTTTAAGGTCTTAGACATTTCAATCACAAGTTGCATAACATTTGCCCAGGTTTCTGTTTTCTTAATGAACAATGATATTTTGAAGGCAAGATTGTGTCCAATTTGCTATGTATACAACTAAATCCAACCTATATCTGTGAAGTAAGGAGCTGAATTTTCCTCTAACTCATTGTTAATGAAAAACCTGGGGCCCTTTCATGGTTATCAGATGATATCAGAAAAATAAAGACCCCCTTCTTGGGTTCTTAGTCTTATTAATAAAATAATGTAAGGATGGATTCAGAAGCTTGAGGATAATTTTATTAGTGTTTAAAAGAAAAATATCCCAGATGAAGCAAATTATAAATTTCAGTGGCTGCTCAGAGCAGTACAGTGGAGGTGAGACAGAGGGAGCCCTCTGAGTTACTGGCATGGAAGTCGGCTGCATGGCAGGGAGGGCTGCTTTGAGAAAAGAGTATGAAAGACTCATGTGTATATGTATATGCAGGATATGTATATGTATGTAGGGTCTAGATAGCATCTGAACAAACAAAAAAAGGAAAAGAAAGGAAAAATTGTATCATTCTGCGTCAGAGCTCAGACCCAAGTCTCCTCATGGGAAGCCCATGGTAGCCTGTAGTAACTGTCTTACAAGATTAAGAATTTTGGGAGGGAACACTACAGTACCTTATTAAAAGAATGCTTACTCTGTGTGGGTCACTTTGGTGGTAACGTTGGCCACTGGTCCACAAGGTTCTTAGGGTTACAGGCTGGAACTTCTGATTGGCCACGACAGAACACCTAACTATTGTCACACCCACCTCAACCAGCAAGGAAGATGCAACACCCAGGCTCTTCTTTCAGCAGTTTATTCAGGAACCTTGATTTCTGACTTCTGACTTCTGACCCTGGGGAAACCCACCCGCAGCCTAAATAGCTTCTGGGCAGCCAACCCTAGTATGCCACGTGGGCACCACCAATAGGCCCAAGTACGTGGAAGCAAGCCAGATTCTTAGCCTTAGCCAATTATGGAATTGTTTATCACTGAGAGCACTCACCATAGGAAGGCAGAGGGTGGAAGCCAGCGCCATCTTTAAGGCGCGACTGCACGCAGCTCCCTAAAAACTATCATGTGTGGGAAGAAAGATTGAGGCTTATGTGCTGAGTCACACAGTGCTTACAGGGAGCTCTGTGCACAGTCATCCTCCAAATAAGACCAGGTATCCCAGTTAAGGGTTAGATAGAGAAGAGGAGGCCCAGCTGGGAAAGGGACTTTTCCTCTTCATGCCAAGCTCAGAGAGTTATCTGGACATGGTGGACTGTGACGTTAATAGTAGGATTTTTCAACAATCTTACCTATCCCTTTACCCTGGAAGCCATCTTCCTAGGGTTCCCACCTTCCTAGGGGTGGTCCCTTGGCCAAGTGATTAACCTGACTCAATTGAAAGATTAGGTCTCTATTAAGAAGATAAGCTTCATTATCTTGACCCAAAAGTGTTTTTCCTTAATGGGCCTTTGCTTCTCAATGGTTTGAGGTTTATTTAAATACAAAAACTCTGATTTTGCCCTCTGACCTGGACAGCTGTCAACAGCAACTGCAGAATTTAAATATGTTAACAAATAAAAGTAAAAAACATTTTAATGGACATAAAAATAAAAACAACTTACCAATAAAAAAGCAAGATAATGTGTACATTTATTTACATGCAATAAAATCTCAAGATCCCTTGTGTCAAAAGCAATGTTTGCCTAGTGTATTTAACAACTACCAAGCCCCATGCCGTTTTCTGCTAGGAACTACAAAGTGTTTTCAAAATGTATAAACTAATAAAAACAGCAATTAACTAACCAACTTATGGAAATTAACAAGATACTCACAATTGCAGTGTCCAATTTCTTTTTTATGTTTCATTTTTTTTTATAGCCTATAATCCTAACATTCATTTTACAACACACACAGGGGTGGCTTTAGTCTATTTAGGAACTCCTGAGATGGCTGGCTTCTGTCTACAGTAAGTAACAAAGATCAAAGGTTTCTCTTCAAATTCAACATCTTGAGATGTGAATCATTATTTTCAGCCTTGAGGCCATTTTTCTGAACTACTACTGGCGACCACTAGATGGCAGTGGTATTCTATAAAATCTACAGAACAGCGCTTAATTTCCTCCCCTAAGTGTGGAACAGTTTCCTGAAGAAAGTTGAAGAGATCTTAGAAGATAAAAATCAACCACCAAGTATTTTCAAACTATGAGGTGAATAATTAAACAGTTAAATTCCACCCCCAGTCACTTTTCCTTCTTAACCTAGGGCCTCAATATTTTTATGGGATGGCCCACTTTCTTTCAGACTGCAACATCAGGTTTATTTTAGGCATATTGCTATATATCTTTAAGTTTTTCTTTTCAAATGTGTAAATATTATAACCGGGGGTATAACTATGCAATGTGGTAAATAAGAGACTATTTATACATTATATAGGGTAACTAAGACTTAATACTATCTCTAAGAATAAATTATGTTTATAACTAGATTAAGAACTTTGGCAAAGGTGGACAAGTTTAAATAAAAGGTTTTCACTGTGACCTTAAAGAAGGAGAAAGAAAAAGGAAGTACAAAAGGCAGATGAGGAGGATACCTAAAAATATGTTTGCAAAAGAACTAATGATACAGCTTGTAAAAAGAATCCACTCAAAAGTCAGGAAGATCCACCTGGCAGCTTGAACAGATTCATCAGAGGGTAGGTCCAGGGAAGGATCTTGTCCTGCCAAAGGTTAGCCTCCATGTCATAAGACTGTGTGAGAATGTGTGTGAATGAGTGTGTGTGGGTGCATGTGTGTATGTGTGTGTGCGCATGTGTTCTCAAGTATGCCTGTGTGTGTTGAGGTCAGAGGTCAATGTCTAGTGTTGTTCTGATTCTATCTCCACTTTGGTTTTTTGAGGCAGGGTCTCTGTGAACCTAGAGTTCAGAAGTCTGGCTAGACTGGCTGCCTCCCCACAGCACTGGATTTACACATGTAACTTATGCCACTGTGCCCAGTGTTTATATGGGTGCTGAAGATCCACCCATGGGCCCTTGTGCAGTAGCCCCTCCATATCATTTCTTCATATCAAAGCTTCCACATTAGTAAGAGCTAAACAGATACATTCAGTGCTCATCATATCGAAAGTGCTATTTCATGTTGCTCTTTTTTCGTGTTTGTAGAATTTTAAAGAAGCCTACAAAGAACCCCTAGAAGTTAAAGTATGATTTTATAATTTTTCTGAATTTGAGCTTCCTTAGACGTGTCTAGAACATACTGATCTAGCTCACCACTGTGCTTCTTCTTGTGTTAATGTTACAGATCATGACAATTCAAAAATTTTATGCAACCACCTTCAGTGCCAACACTAGGAAGGTGAAGGCAGGAGAACCAAGAGGTCAAGGCCAGCCTCGATTACAGAATATACTATGTAGTATATACTACATCAGATACTCAACCACAGTAATAATAACAAATAAACAAACACTTTCCTACAAATACATATTTTCTTCAATCTTCAACAGTTTTCCTTAAACTTCCATATTTTATATTAGTAAATATTGATAGTCAATACAAGTCACATTGGAGATTAAAAATCACCACCTTATTATATGGAAAGAGCTGTGAGCATATGACATATGTTTTTAAAAATTATAAGAAATAAAGGATGCTAAGGTGGTATCTAATAATTTTTAAATAGAGGATTACAATAATTAGTTACAGATTAAAGGAAGTCAAGCATTACATAAATTCTGTCGGGGTTGGATGTCAAATTTCAGCTAGCTAGGTGATACTGTAAGCATGGTGAAGGATGGTGACCATAGCAATGTGACAAGTATCTGTGTGCCCATTTCTCAACCTCTGAGTTAGAATGCTTACATTCTATCATGTGTATGGAGCAGATAGGCCTATTTGTAGAGAAATATCTGTGCCCAAGAACAGAAGCCCTAGGAAGGATATCTGCTTTCAGTTACCTCTTAACCTCCACATCTGCATTTATCATTAAAGAGAATAGAAAAAATATATATTATATTACATTTATTATATATCATGCCATTTAATTGTTGACCTGATTCTTTTACAAGTGGAAGGGTGAACACTTGGAAGACTAAATGACTTGTCCCAGGCCATTCAAATTGTACCCAGTATAACTTTGCCAGCTCCTAATCCAACATGTCTTTGATGCTCATTAACACTCTGACTCAAGGTAAACTCAAAATTAGATTCCAAGTTTTATTTAAAATTCTAACCGTTAAGTACACTAAGTATGTCTTCCTATATAGAGCGGACCAAGGAGTGAGTAAGAAGGCAAGCAAGCCAAAAACATGAAGACCCTCTTCGGGAGTCGAGACTACTTTCAGTAGACAGTTCTAGAGACCTGGAGGAAGTCCTGGTCTTTTAACTTCTTGTTTATTCAGAAAATAATGTGCATGGGGGGAGGGGGCATGTGGGGGGGGAGTTCTAAAATACTTCAAAGGCTGTGTTCATTGTCACTGTTCTCCAAAGTTGAGATGAGAGAATAATGGCGCGGTGGCCACCCCTGGAAGTCCAGTGTGTGGAAAGCCAAGCACTTAACTGAATTGGTTGCCCTTTACTCTTGCATTCCTTTCCAGGGTGGTAGGACAGTGTTCCATTATGTTTCTCTCTCCTGCTGGTCAAAGAGGCTGAGGCTTCTCATTAATTTAATGGGAAGCTGCTAAGGCGGTCCCACTCTCACCACAAAATGCACCATGGTCAGCACTCTGTGTCAGTCCGATTTATTATTGTCTGTTAGCTAAAGTGCTACTGTGCTGGAACATCCTAAGGGGTCCATCCTTCTGAGCACTCTGGAAAGAGGTGTTTGCAGGAGAAGAACAGCCCATTTGAAATGTCAGACAACAAACAGGATCAGGTTAATGATCTAAAATTTGTGTTGTCTTTAAAAAAAAAAAAAGCTTTGTTGGTGCATGGATCATGATGACATTAGACTATAGTTGAGCAAGCAAATCTTTTTTAAAGGTTGTAGCATAAGGCTCCTTTTTTGTCTTTTACTGACTATATGCTAATTAGGAGGAACACACAAAAGATATCTGTACTACTAAAGATTTCATTGAATGAGAACTAGAATGGTCTATCTAATGGCATGGTTAATTTCCAAGACAAGGAGCAAAAGGCCAAGTCTTGGTAAATTACTGAACACATGTTATACACCCAGTTACTGCTCACTGGTAAATGGAAATCAGATCATGCAATTCCCAAACCTGTGCAGTACTTTTCCGCAAACTGAACTGTCCTTAGCTGTAGTTTTTTTGAGAGTCTGAAGGATGATAAATGTAGCTTCTGTAGAGTTCTTGTTGGGTATCAGTAGATATGTAGGAATTGGGGCTTGGGGAATATCTAGCTGACCAAATTCTATAGAAGAGGCGGCACTGGAAACCACTGTGGTTTGGATCAATAGGGATGTTGCCCCATTACAATGGGAATGGTAACTTGAGCACTTGAATTTTTGTTCTCTTAAGTAAAAGAAAGAATAATAACATAAGTCTAAGATGCCAGGAGGTTATTGAAGCCTGGGTTTGGAGGGCTATGTAAAGCTCATGGGGGCGGGTCTACTCACATGTGGTATTCAGAAAACATTAACACCAAAGTGTCCATGTTTCAAATTTGAAATACAAAATGGGGAGGGGGTTAGGTAAGAGGAAGATACAAAGAAGACAGTCTGGAGTCTGTGCACTCTGAGTTCACTTTGATAAATAGTTTTTGCTGGAAAGAAAAATTAGTCTCTTATCTATATCAATATTCGTATTTTCTATGAGACATCTAAGGCAAAGGACAGATTAGCAATACATACAAAATTATTTGTTATGGGAGGCTAAAAAATACAAACCCAAAGAAGTGGGAAATCTGTGCATGTTCCTGCTCCAAATGAAAAATGCCTGGACATGCAGAACAGGTGGGACCCAGCAACAATAAACTAGGAACCTTATAAAGACCTGCTTGCTCAGATTCTCTGGCATGCCCCAGTGACTAGAGAGCAGGGCAGGTCTTCCTACAGGTACGGGGAGGGCACGGTGGGAAAGGAAGGTTTACGACCAACTTCAGAGGTCAGCTGGGTTTTACAGCTTGCCTTAGGGGAGAAGGTCAGAGATTCTTTTTAGGTTTTATGGCTTGCTTTAGGAGAGAAGGGTGAAGGGGAGGTGAGAATGACCTTTTCTCTTTTCTCAAATGCCCCAGGGCCATATTGGAAGGGGGTTGCTTTGATTTTCTTCAAATGCAAACTTTAAGAATGTTAGGCTAGCATCAGTGTCCTCTTTGATTTCCATGGGAAAAGAATATTTGGGTCAGTGTTTCTTCACCATTTCTTTCTACTTCTCAACATCTTGGTCTCAGCAGTTGCTGGAATCTTACAGAAACAAAATTGGCTTCTAAAAGCAAAGCATTGTCCCTAGGAATGCTTTCTTGATCATATTTAAAGCATTCTATCTTGGTTTCCCCTTGAGCTGTGGTTGGAAGCAAGGTGATTTTCATTTGTCCTGTGATTGTATTTTCTGCATAGTATTGATCTGAAGCTGACTGCACTCTAAGGAGAGGATATGGATAAAACACTAAATGAGCAATCTTGAGGTTTGTCTGATTGTTATTCCTCACATCATTTTGTCGTAAGAGTGGACATTAAGAGAACATACACTCCATTGGTCTTTAGGGAATTAACAACAATCTATTCTCCAGTAAATGTAGGCAGCATTGCCTGCCCGGTGGTGTCAGTGAATCTCTGCAACAGGACTGAATAAGACAAGTGGTCCTCAGGGAGCTCACCATTTAGCACTTGATTACTGAGCGACTACAGCAATTTATAGAGCTGACTTCTTAGGAAAATGAAAGAAAAATCTACTGATTTTTTTTTTATAGAAAAGTAAGCTTGCTGTGATTACAGAGTAAAATACAAGGCTTTGGTTTGCTACAATGTAATTAAGTTTACCAAAAGGAGTAATTTAGCCTTTTACCTGTGGGGATTTTGATTACATTTGCACCTTTGCAATAATTTAAATTTAGTTTGAAATATCCATCTATCTTTCCCTTCAATCCTTTCTTTCTAAGTTATTTATTTACTCACTTCAAAGTTTGGATGTGTAGACAGGCTATTAAATGTCTTAATAAACACTTCCTTTCTTATTCCAATCTCCTTTTCTCTCCCTAATTCTACATTCTTTCTTGTTCATTGTTCAATATGTTTCCATTCTGTCTTTGTGTATTTGTGTGGTATATTACACATGTGCACAAGTGCCTGTGTGGGAAGGTAGAGGTCAGAAATGGACAGACTATTCTCCATCTTATCATTGGTATCATTCTCATGGTCATCATTATCACTAGTGTGAATCGGTGTCTCTGGCTAAACCTTTGGCTAGGTGACTAGGCTGGCTGGGCAAAGAGCCCCTGGGTATTACCCATCTCAGTCGCTTTCTACTACAGTTACAGCTTATAACACTAAGCCCAGTTTTTATGTGGGTGCTGGAAATGGATTTCAGGTTCTTCATGGAGCCCAGCAAATGTTTTACCCACTGGTTGTCTCTAGTCCCCCTCAACAGTTCTTAGTGGTTTTTAGCCAAGACCTGACATCTTACAAGTGAACTCTAACACTGATTTTGTACTTGATTATATAGGAAGTCTGTTAACTGTGTCAAGGACATAGTCACAAGGATAAAAAGGAATACAAGAGCATGTACATGTTAAAATTCTAATTTATAGGCTGAAGGCAGAAGCTAACTAGTTATCCCTATAACTTTACTTCTATGGTTTGAAGCTATGTAACTTCAAGTTTGAGCCACTGTTAGTGGCTACAATGAGAAGGCAAGTGAATTTGTTTTTCTGGATTATGTGAAACGATAGGCTAAGAATGAGAAGAGAAGAAGCCTTGGAAGACCAAGAGATGTTAAACATGAACCTATAATGAACAGTAAAGTTTGTTTAAGTGAGGAAGACTGTCAAGGAACTTTTATGCATTCTAAGCAAAAAATAGAAGACTATGATAAAATATAAGATATTTGAAGGAATACTTTAGTTATCTGAGTTGGAGTTGAGAGTCTTACTAAAAGGAGTAGATGCCTAGTACCTACAGAAGCCTCTTAAAGAGAGAAGGGAAGAGGTCTCAGGAAAGGGCATCTCTAGCAAAGAGGTCTAGCTGGGATTATGAATGCAGTCAGTGGTGGGCCTGATAGCTCATCAGGACAGAATTAACAAAGGCAAGAAGGTTCCTCACCTATTTCCTGTTTCTGGGATTGCCATTAGTCTTGCAACAGTGAAAAGAGTCAAATGTGGCATCTGGCTGTTTGTACCAGGAAAGAAAGGGATGCAAATGGAAGCAAAGGGATACAGAAACATATTTATTTTCCTTTTTAGTAGCAATATTCTCTAACTGAGGATTTCTATTAGAATCAAGAGGCACTATGACAACTCTTATGAGGATAAAATTATTTAACAGGGTGGCTTGTATTTTCAGAGGTTTAGCCCATTATCATGGTGTGACATGGTGGTGTGCAGGCAGACATGGTGCTGGAGAAGGTGCTGAGAGTCTTACATTTTGACCAGTAGGCAACAGGAAGTGAACTGTCTTACTGGGTGTGGCTTGAGCATATATGAGTCCTCAAAGCCTGCCTCTACATTGACACCCTTCCTTCAGCTAGGCTACACCTACTCCAACAATGTCACAACTCCTAATAGTGCCAATCTCTTCTGCCATTTTCTTTTAAACCACTACACCTTCTAAAAGTTTAGAGTTTCTCCCCAGTAAGTGGATTTATCACTAACTTTAGTTAGTAGAGTAAAAACAAAACAAAACAAGAAAGTCTGCATAGGACATGCTGAAGGTCCAAGATGGTGGAGAAGATGAAGGCAAAGAAGGCAAAGGGAAATGTGACATTTGATTAACTTTTAATATTAAACGGGGAATTAATTTTATAGTATTTTTAAGGATGTGATAAAATAAGATAGCAACAGGTATGTCATGGTCAGGAAAGACAGCTTAGCAACAAAGGTACCAGCATGTAGACCACAGAATTTATGTAAATACAGAATAGGCTGCACAAAGTTGCCCTCTTATAGTAACAACATGCATGCATAACCCTCACCAACATCAATAAGATGTATATTTAAATGTTATTAAGGGAAGTACAAAGTTTCTTCAAATGTAAACACAAAAAATATAAAAATTAAACCTCACAGCACTTATTATTTGAAGAATTCTGTCAATACTATATAATAAACATTTTTCTTTTTTAAATATTTATTTATTTAATGTGAATTGGTATTTTGCCTGCATGTATAACTGTGTAAGGGTATCAGCTCTTGGAATTACAGACAGTTGTTAGCTGCCATGTGGATGCTGGGAATCGAACTCAGGTCCTCCAAAAGAACAGTCAGTGCTCTTAACTGCTGAGCCATCTCTAGCCCACATTTTTCTATAGGTTAAATAATCTACTAAAGCATAGGGGAAAATGCCTAGATTTCATAACGTGTAAATAGATTTTACTTGGTTGGCATTTTACTTGCACCCTGTTTTTCACCCATAAACTGAATTCAAATTAACATTTCAATTTTTCAAATATTCATTTGGGATTTTATTGAAAAGTCTATATTTCTTCAATACAGCAATATTTCCTTATATTAAATTTCTATAGGAAGTAGACTCTTTCAGAGCTTCTCACTGCTTCACTGTTTTGTCAGACCTTTGTTCTCTGTTTAATCATTTCTAATTTATTTTAACATCTGTTTGAGCAAAAATACCATAGTTTGTTTGGGAAGTCAGGCTATACTTGGGGCTGGTAAAACAGCACTTATGGCTGGAGCTGCAAAGGGACAGCCCAGCCCTGGAGGGAAAGGTATCCTGACTATTTGGGAAGTTAGATTATACCTGAAGCTAGGGTGTGGTAGGGATGGTCTCCCCACAGGATACAGCAATCATGCTCCTCTCCTGGACCCTACAGCTGAGTTTTGCTCAGTTCCCCTTAAGAGGGCTTCCCAGAAGAGCTCTGCTTCTTTTCTCCAGCCCAAGATGTTGCTTCGTTTTCAACACTTTGCTAAAGGGGAAATCCCTGCAGAAATGTAGCAATCTCCTCTGTCTCCACCGGGAAGTAGTGATTCTTTTCTGCTTTGCCTTGCTCTGTCTGTAGTAGGCAGTTTCTGGCCCAGCCTAACTCCAAGGTCCAGATGAGTTGTCCCAAATAGACTGCCCATAGATACTTGGTCGCAAATAATCACATACAGTCTTATATTAACTTCATGCTGTTTGGCCTGTTGCTCAGGCAAATGACCAGAAAGCTCTTGCATCTTAACCCATTCTGTCTTGCCTATGTTTCTTTACATCTTCCTCTCTCAGTGGCAGCTCACAGTGTCTCTGCTTGCCTCCAGCAAAAAGAAATGAACCAAGAAAGTTCTGCTACCATGAAGCTGTCTTTGACTCTGGTTTTTTTTTTTTTTTTTTTTTTTTTTTTTTTTTTTTTTTTTTTTTTTTTTTTTTTTTTTTTTTTTTTTTTTTTTTTTTTTTTTTTTTTTTTTTTTTTTTTTTTTTTTTTTTTTTTTTTTTTTTTTT
>PVIH01027292.1:0-17224 GCA_004025045.1 Sigmodon hispidus | reverse complement strand
GTTGTTGTATCCATCTTGTTAGTGTGTGACGTTTTATAGGAGAGTTGAGACCATTGATATTAAGGGAAATTAGTGACCATTGATTCATATTTCCTGCCATTTTTGGTGGCAACTTGTTTGTATTTCCTTTCTCTAGGGTATTCTTCTGTGGACTTATTGATTGTTTGTGATTTCGTGGGTGTATCTGAGGTCCTTAGGTCTCTAGTACTTTCTGTAGTGATGGGTTGGTAGATAGATATTCTTTCAGTCTGACTTTGTCCTGAAATACCTTGTTTACTCCATCTATGGTGATTGATAATTTTGCAGGGTATAGTATTCTAGTTTGGCAGCCATGCTGTTTTAGCGTCTGTATAACTTCTGACCAAGTCCTTCTGGCTTTCGTCGTTTCCATAGTCAGGCGTTATTCTGATGGGTCTACCTTTATATGTGAGTTGGCCCTTTTCTTTTGCAGCTCTTAAAATTTTTTCTTTGTTCTGTATGTTTTGTGGCTTGATTATAATGTGGCGCGCTGCCTTTTTTTTGGGATCATATCTATTTGGTGTTCTGTAAGCTTCTTGTATCTTTATAGGCATTTCCTTGTTCAGGTTAGGGAAGTTTTCTTCTATGATTTTATTGAAAACATTATCTGTGCCTTTGAGCTGGTATTCTTCTCCTTCTTCTATTCCTATTATTCTCAAATTAGGTTTTTTCATGTCCCAGATTTCCTGAACATTTTGAGATATGGCTTTTTTAGTTTTACTATTTTCTTTGACTGATATATCTATTTGAGCTACCGAGTCTTCCACTTCAGAGATTCTATCTTCCATTTCTTGAACTCCGTTTGTTATGCTTGTATCTGTGGTTCCAGCTTTTTTCTTCAGGTTTTCTATTTCCATCTTTGCCTCATTTTGTGCCTTTTTTATTGCTTCCATTTCAGCTTTTAGTTCCTGGCATGTTTCTTTCACAGATTTGTTCATCTCTTCCAATTTTTTGTTTGTATTTTCTTCTATTTCTTTAAGGCTTTTTTCATATCTTCTTTCAGAGCTTCGATGATCATCAAAAAGGAATTTTTGGTGTTGCTTCCTTCTGTTTCCTCTTCATTGCTCAGTTCAGGTCTTGTATTTGTAAGATCACCACTCTCTTCTGGAGTTACCATGTTGTCCTTTGTATTATTATGTAATTTTTTTGCACTGACGTTTGCCCATGGCTTCAGTGATTCACAATTAGATGGCTCCTGGTCGGTTGTGGCACTTGGATTTGTGTGCCTCCTGTCACCCCTCTGGTCAGGGTCTGAGTCTGTCCTTCAGAGACCCCTGCAGATGTTGGCTTGCTCAGTTTGAGGTGGTGGCGGGTAGCCGTGCAGCTTCCCTCAGCAGGAGCTGCGGGTCTGGTGATCTGCAGAGTTTATCTGCCCCTGCTCCAGAGTGCCCTGGGACTCTGCTGACAGCACTTGTCCCGGGAGCAGAACCCACCAAATTGTATTTTTATATATTATATTGTTTTCTATATTTCATTCAAGTATTTGTGCTTTCTTGAACATACTCTTAGTTGCTGTACTGAAATCATTGTTCTCTGTGTTATCTAAGCTGATTTCCTAAAGAATATTATTTATGGAGTAATAAATTGTGGTTGAGCTGCATTCATCTGCATTTTTGTACTATTTGTGTTTTTGTGATGGGAATTGGGCATTTGGGGTCACTAGCATTGTCTTTTGATATGTATAACTCTCCCACATGTTTTTGTCTGGGCATTTGTATCTCTGTGTGCTCCTACTCCAACTTTTCAGGCTTTAAAATCAGCTAAGTGATGTTTGAGGCTCAGTTTAGGGGCAATTCAGTGCTGATGTTTGTTCTGGTGTTAGAGTATCAGAATTTTTCCTAGCTAATCTAGTGCTGTGGAATAATTCTGAACACTATAAATATATATTACTCAGACTGATTAATTAAAAGCTGAGTGGCCAGTAGCCAGGCAGTAAGAAAGTTAGGACAGCCAGAAACAGAGGACTCTTGGAAGAAGAAGGCAGAATCAGAGGAGATGCCAGCTAGTCACTGAACAAGCAGGATGTGTAGAAAATTAGGTAACAAGCCATAAGCCTCATAGCAAAGCATAAATAGAAATGCGAGTTAATTAAAAGGTAAGAGTTAGCTTGTAACAAGCCTGAGCTATTAGCCAAAATTTATAAATAATATTAAGTTTTGTATAGTAATTTAGAAGCAGCTGCCAAGATGGGGTATGGGTAGTCGGGACAGGAAAACTTCAGCTACATTCTGACTGCACAAATAAACATTAGAACTATCACGTTATGTAGAAGATGTATGAGGCTCTTCACATCGTCTATGGCTAGTAGAGGCTCAAACCATAATGGGATTGGATAGTGCTACATATGGGAAGAATACTTTAATCTCTATAGTTCTTGGGTGGCAGGGGTTGAATCCCAAGGGTTTGGATGCTATTATATGTGTATTAGAAGCACACAGTTCATTATGATACTCAGGTGGTAGGGCTGCAGTGGAGCTCAGATTTGATATTATAGTTACCTGTGAAAGGCAAAAAGTTCTGATCACTGACTTTAATTGTCAGGAGCTAGGGTCCCAGACCAAGTGGGGGAGCACTAACTCTGTGTGGTACACAGTCCTCTCTATGGTTCTCAGGTGTCTGGAGCAGGGACTGAGAGGGAGGTTTGGTGGTCTGGAAGTTTTGTCTTACATAATGGTGCATGCATATCCATCAAAATTCTCACACATACATGCACATGAAAACTCGCCCCTACCCCCGCAACACACACACACACACACACACACACACACACACACACACACACACACACACGCACACACACACACACTGATTATTGCCAGCTAAATAACACTCTTCTCATCTTTATGGTGAGAACCCTTTAGAAAAACTCTTTTTGAACACTGAAAAGGTGAGCCAGGGGGCAAAGCCATCAGGAGGTTATTTTGTGGGTTGGTTTAATTTATGGGGTTTATTTGTATCCTCTACAGTTCAGCAGGAAACTTTGTAAATGATGTTCACAGGCACTAAGCTGTGATAACTGAACTGATGAGTTAAAGACTTGACTGAACATTTAATGTTGCTTATTAAATAATTATGATGAGGTTTGATGAATGGCTCTGATTCCCTGAACTTCCAACTGAGATTTTCAGCATGAGTTTCATTAAACAGAGGCGGATGGAGCCTGCTGCAATCCAGCTGCAAATGAGCTTGTGAGACATTTGAACTGGAAACCTTCAAATGTGAGTAATTCAACTATCTTGGTCTATTTTTCTTGGTCTCAAACTAGTATTTCATTTTCATTTGATGATGAAGTGGAGGCAAATCATCTCGTGTCTATGGGCTTTCTAAAATATCACTGCAAGCTATTTCCATATGTAATTTATGAAAAATTAATTTATATTCTTTGTGAAATGAAGAAACCTATTCAACTTAAAAAATAACAGTCTCATCCTGCTCTGTCAATCAACTTAAAAGAGTATATTAGGTAACATGTTTCAAAAGCAGAAGAGCTGAGAAATACAGCTACTTATTAATACTGCTTCCTCAAAGTCAAGGGTGTTCATGGAAAACCAAGTGTCTCTACCTTAGAAAGATTAGAGCATGCAACAATATAATTTTAAATAAGACACTTTAACAATACATGGCTTCCACACTACATTTTAAACATTTTATGCAGTTTTATTGTTATGTTGCTGGCGAATACAATTTATATATCTACTTACAATTCATATTTATGCTTTTGTTGTTGAAAGTTTTTATAAATATCATGCTAAATTTCTCCATAGAAGAAAAAAAGTAGTGTGTAATATGGGGGAAGGTCACTGGGCTCTGTGAAGGGTCAGCTATATTCAGAGATGCAGTGGAAAGTGATGGTTAAGGTATGGGTTCTAGGACCTCACTAATTAAGTCTCTATTCCAAAATCTAAGACCACAGTCCATGGAAAGGAGGTTATGCCTGGCTTTGGTGATTATAAGTTCTGAAATTGGGTCTTAAGCAACTAAAACTATACCTAGGAAATTCTTCATTTGCTCCAGCAGAGAATGAAAGCTACTGAATTCTGTGTGTTTTAATACTGGAAAATATTTGATTTAGGTAATAGCTTTCTGGTTTAATATAATTTTTATTTGGAAAAGTTATGTAAGAGGTCCACATGTTTATAAAACTAATTTAAAATATTTTAATGTGGGATGTCAATGTAGTGCATTTTGTTTAATTTGCTGAATTTCCAGTGGCATAGAAACATTTATTCAACTTATTCTGATTTTCTGACTAATAAATAAAATTCAGCAGAGCTCAATTTAAATTTAATTTCTTTTTATGTTAACTTAAAAATAGTTTAGGAAATTTTAAAAATATGAAGGATCTTGTTAAATTGCACAAGCTGCTCCTGAACTTGCAATTCTCCTGCCTCGGCTCACAAGTAGCTGACATTACATCATGTAACATCATGTTTCACTTTTCAGTCATCAAAAATAGAGAGTAAGTTGCTGTCTTCAACTATGTAAATAGTACAGAGCAGCTTTGATTTTAGCTTTTGACCTATAAAAACAATAAAAAATGCTTTTATTTTTGCCAAGCAGAGCCATTTTGTATGCCTGGGTATTATTTCCCAGAGTTTTTCTTCTATTTTCTATATTGTCCACATTTCATAATCTCACAGATGAGCAGTTGTTGTTATTTTCCAAAGGGACCTGATAGGAACTTACCCATTCTACTTGGTTGGAGTTTTGTCAGTTTACATTTTAAAGAGGAAATGCTGATAGAAACATTGCAAGTAAGCATGGTAATGAGTACACATACTAGATAGTTTTGAAGGCTGGGAAATCTAATTGAATGGCCAGTTTGAACTGTATAATAAGTATCATAGTAGGCTTTTCTTTTTTATTGTTTTTTGAAAATCAATATCAAACTTTATATTAAAAAGCAAAATATTCAAGATAGCTAAAAAAAACCATACAGTAATAAAACTTCTCTTTTTTCTAAAATGCATGAAACATAAAAGATAAAATCTAAAGCTCTTTACGTCAGGTTAGGCTCAGCTCAGATGAAGAAAGCACAGTAGGTCACAGCTAATGCCTACAGATGAATTATTGCTACCACATCTTTCTGCTAAGCAACCTTCTACAGTCAAACCAGAAGGAGGTGTGTGTGTGTGTGTGTGTGTGTGTGTGTGTGTATGTGTGTTTAAAATTACGTTATTTACCCATCATCTTTCAATAAAATAAGAATGTTTTTGCTTAAAGTCCACTAATGAGTGAGTACATCCCCTGCTTATCCTTCTGAGTTTGTGATACCTCGCTCAGGAAGATATTCTCCAAATCCATCCATTTGCCTGTGAATTTTAGGATATCATTTTTTCTTACTACTGAGTAGTACTCCATTGTGTAGATGTACCACAGTTTACTAATCCAATCTTCAGTTAAGGGCATCTAGGTTGTTTCCAGGTTCTTGCTATTACAAATAATGCTGCTATGAACATAGTTGAGCTAATGCTTCTGGGGTATGAATGTGTGTCTTTAGGGTATATGCCCAATAGTACCTGTCAGAATGACTGAGATCAAAAACACAGATGACAGCCTATGTGGGAGAGGATGTGGAGCAAGGGAAACACTCCTCCGTTGTTGGTGGGCCTGTAACTGGTTCAGCCACTCTGGAATGCAGTATGGCGATCTCTCAGAAAACTGGGAATCACTCTCCCCAAGGATCCAGCAATACCACTGTTGGGTAGGCTTTTCTTAAACCCATGATAGTTTAAATGTAGCATTGTGTCCTCCCCTCACTACTGTCTTTCTAACAAAACAAAATTAAACTAAAACGCAGGTACATTTTGTAGAAATTATAGAGTATATATTTTCTGCTCCAAACACTGGCTTTGTTTATATCCTTTAACTAAGATTAAACCAAAGAGATAATGAAAAGCAAAAGTCTGCAACATATAGCAAGTGATGCATAAGAGAAGTTATAGAATAAGTTTGGGTTACATGAACAGCAACAGTAACAAAAACTCTTGCCCAAAGGAATTGAATGAGTGACATGTGTAGCGATGTAACAGCAAAAAAATCAAGAAATAAATGAAGTAAGCCATGATGTCAGTGAAATTTCTTAAAGTTTCTGGGCATATTTTCAATGGCCTTCCTGGAAAGTTGGCCAGCTCTGCCGTTGAAGAAAGCTATCAGTCTTGCAAAATATCAACACAATTATTAGTGAAAGCAAGACAAACTTTATCATTCTCTTCTACATTCCACCTACCAAATGAACCATGTCAGGTAAGAGAAAAGGACCCATAAAGCAAAACCACCCTGCAATCTTCTTATCTGAAAGATAAGACACATTGGCAGAAAGAGTGGTATACAAAGTGAGAAATAAAAATCACCATTGAAGAAAGAAACCAAACTATTCAAAAATGTGTTGTTCCAAGATGAGATTTAGTTGCTATGACACTGAATAGATAACAATAAAGAATTCCAAATTTTATTCCTATCTAAGTGTTATGGGCAAGCCCTTCTGTCCTTAAGGCAAGCAATAAATAGATTTCAGTAGCATTCAAATCATGTTTCTGCATCTTCTCTTTTTAAAACAAGGCAACCAGACTAAGGCAATAGTTGTTCTGTTTCACAGGGTTCTCATGTACATGATAGTCTAGTGTATGTTATTTCTAAAGTTTGGGGAAGATAGGAAAGGGAGTTGAGCATTTCTTCTTCTAAACTAAAATATCACATTTAGAATCACAGGAAAGAAAGTCTTTAGGCAGATAATGACCTAACACTTCATGTCAGCAGGTAAGTTGAGGGCAGCACAAGTGTATTGACTACCATCAAAAAACGTCGGGTACAGAACAGGCTTAAAGCTTCACCCCAATGAATGTTCTCATAGTTAATTGTAATACTGGGCAGCATAAAACTGTCAGTCATAGTTCAAAGGGAAAATGCATTGTTTTATATTTTGGTGGCAGTGATTTATCATACTTTGGCTTGGGATGTTCTCAGATTTAACCATTTACATTGTTGACTATATTCTGTGGCCACAATATAGACTAGGAAGTGTTGAAGAGACGGGGAATGAAAAGCTTGGTAGGAAGACAGCTCAGAAGATCAGAGACTGGAAAAAAAAAAACAGACATGTGAGTCTAACTCAAAAGCAGAACTTTTGTATCCACTCTAGTCTGTCTTCTGCTTGGACTAATCTAGCTTCCAGAATCCCTAGGATCTGCTTAGATTACAAGGTCCTTCACTCAGCACAGGTGAGTATCCATAGCTGAGAATAAATGCTTGTTGGAGCCAAGAATTAAGGTTCTCGGCTTTTACCTTTGAAATCAACTTAATGATAACATTCCCAATTGTAGCTAGCAGTCTGTCTAAAAAGAAATCATCTCTTTTCCTCTTACAGTTATCTGAATATCTTTGTCTATACACAGATACAGACAGACTTGCACACATGCAAGCTTGCACTCATGCATGCCATACCCGCATGCACAAGACTATAGTCTAGCTGATATAAAATTGCATAAATATATTATCAATGACTATTTATATGCTATATATATGTAGGCTATATATACATTTTCTTCAGAATAATGTTTACCTAAGTCAATTTTAAATTAAGGTGTATACACATAATCATACTTTTTTATATTATGATACTATTTAATCTAATTATCAGTGACATAATGCCAATTTCCATTTGTTAAAATAATTTAAACTTACAGAAGACAATTATACTTTTGTGGTATATTACAATAAAAAGACCTAAATATTTTTTAATGACAAAACATTATTTTATGATAATATAGAGATACTAGAGTAGTAGAAAGCCCAATTGGGTGATATAAATACCTCATAGATCTCTGAGAGAATGGAGAGAAGAGATGCAAGGAACTCAGAGAAGTAACGATTTTCTTTTCTCTCACAACCACATGGGCAAATGACTCCTGATCCTTCTTAGCATAACATGATCAAAATGCACTGCATCTTCCCAGTCAGGTAAGGAAGTGTAGAAAAGATACTCTGCCCATGGAAATGAAAGGGTTAAGTAGGCTTTGAATTGAATTTAAACCATGAAACAGAATTGATGTGCCTCCTTTATTGTTCAGAAGCCAATAGAAGCTGGTGATCCAATCCATTCCATTTATTCCTGTCATGCTGAGCTAAAGGATAGAGCGCTTTCTTACTCTAATAAGTGAATAGCCCTGCCTCCCTCATTGCTGCTCTATCTTCACTGACCTATATTTCTCTTATATGGATGGATCACCGCTAGTGAGTTCGACAGACGCTATAATATCATTATGCAAATACCGGCCTAGTGCCACTTAGGAATCTCACGGACTGATCACTTCATTATCAGCCTTATCAGAAAATACAAGAGAATTGTGTTCCACTCTCAATGAGATGAGAACATAATTTAAATGAAGTAGTTTCCTGTCTGACTACTCTGCGGCTACAGTGGCAGAAGAGGAGGGCTGGTCATAAAAGCCTGATGGCAATAGACACTGCAGGGCAGGGGTACTGCTGAGCTGGCTTCCTGTGCTCTACTCTCTTCTTTTTTCCAAATAAGAGCGGATGATAAGGCACCAGGCAGCATTTACTTTGTTCACCTGCTGTCATATGCCCTTGAAAAGTCTCTGTCTTAGAATAGAAGCAGTTTAGCCCTATGCCTGGAGAGGCAGGTTGTTTAGAAAAATTTCTCAAACCTTAGGATCAGAAGACCTGCATTCTCCACACAGGAATCATGGTGAGACATTGAGTATTTTACATTCTTCCTTCTTTTTAAAAAATTACTTGACCTATTTAGATCCCTAATCTATAAAATCATAGAGTTAACAAAGTTTACATTTAAAGATCCTTTAGCAGTAGAATTCTCTTCTTACCTGGAATATTAATCTGTTATGCTTTGTCGAGCTTTATTGAATAACTATAAAATATGACCATTGGTAAAACATGACTTTATTAAATTACAAATTAGCAATTATCATAAGTTCTTATTAGAATGGTACATATGAAAGTGTAAATTTGATACTATAGATTATGAAATATACATGTCTGCTATTTATGTATATATAAATAAAATGCACATATAATTATATACAATTATTACCAACAAAACTAATGAACCAAGCAACTGGATTCAATTCATAACACTGATCATTACATGCTGGAGTACCGGCCTAACTATTCAGCTCCTGGCTTTACATCTCGCCCAAAATCCACCTTCACATGTCTTTTTCCTGGAAAATTTCTACTTGTGTGAGACAACCACTAAGTTGTCACCTTATCTATCTAATTGTATTTGATGTAAATAAAACTGTGCTCCAGCTTCACAACTTAATCTCTCTTATTGGAATATAGTTGCTTCTTTATATTTGCCTTTAGTATTTGGATTCTGTTGGTTTACAAATCTACCATAGTCATTAAGGCACAATGATCCAGGCATATAGCAAGGTTTGTAAATGTTCAATCAACACAGACCAAAATAGATCAGATGACAGAACCTATGGAAAGGGAATGTGGTGGAGATTTTGCTATACATGAGGGCTAGAAGAAGTGAATAATGTTCTTGATGACACCAAAGAAGTCTCCAAAGAGACATCTTGAAGGCAGGCTCGGTACGTTTTGGATAAGAAATTTTAAGCCTGTTTTTGATTCACAAAGGCTCACTTTTCTCTTTTTATTTTTTTTTACTGAAAAAAATTCATGCAGTATATTTTGATCATGTTTTCCTCTCCCTAATTCTTCTCAGATCCCTATCCCCATGTGCCCAACATTATGTTCTCTCTCTCTCTCTCTCTCTCTCTCTCTCTCTCTCTCTCTCTCTCTCTCTCTCTCTCTGTCTCTCTCCTGTCCTTCTTTATTCCTGGTAGTTTGCCTATAGGCTAGAACAAATTTGATTGAACAATTACAAAGTGTAAAGCCTACACTTAGTCTTTTATATGAAAAAGTTCTGCTTGTGAAACAGTTCCACTGAAATTGGAAATCCCTGGGGTAGATCAGAATTTGGATATATTGGCTTCAAGTTGAAGAGACATCAGAAAGCACCATAGAAACCCTGCAAGAAAAGTTTCACCCACTTTAGTAAATTCGTATCTGATTTGTGATTGTACTACTAAGAATCCATCATTTGGCCCAACTTTTCCCATAGTTCTAAAGCAGAATCCTTTTTAAGCATACAAAATATTTTTGTTGTATAAATGAGTGAAAGAGAAAACAGAGAAGTAACAGAATTATTTCCTATCATTTTCATTTGAATAAGTAATAAAATTGAAGGTAGAGATGATGGCATATTTCTGTGATCCTAGAATTTGTAAGTTCAAGTCATGATAATCCTTTGTTAAGGCTACCTTTGGATACAAAGCAAGATCATCTCAAAAAACAATGAAATAAAAGTAATAGAGGACTGATCTCTAAAATATATAGAGAACTCACGAAACTAGAGCCCTGAACCTTGAATAACCCAATCAAAAAATGGGGCTCAGATCTAAAAAGGGAATCCTCAGCAGAAGAATTATGAATGGCTGAAAGGCACTTGAAAAAGTGATGAATATCTTTAGCCATCAGAGAAATTCAAATCAAAACAACTTTGGGATACCACCTGACACCTGTCAGATTGGCTAAGATAAAAGGCATAGATGACAGCCTATGCTGGAGAGGTTGAGGAGCAAGGGGAACACTTCTCCATTGTTGGTGGGAGTGCAAGCTGTTCATTATGGCAGTTTCTCAGAACTGAGAATCAATCTCCCCAAGGATCCATCAATACCACTTCTGGGCATATACCCTAAAGACACACATTTGCACTTCAAAGGCATTAGCTCAACTATGTTCATAGCAGCATTATTTGTAATAGCAAGAACCTGGAAACAACCTAGATGCCCCTCAGCTGAAGAATGGATTGACAAACTGTGGTACGTCTACACAATGGAGTACTATTCAGCAGTGAGAAAAAATGATAATGCTAAAATTTGCAGGCAAATGGATGGATTTGGAGAATATTCTCCTGAGCGAAGTATCTCAAACCCAGAAAGATAAGCAGGGGATGTACTCACTCATTAGTGGACTCTAAACAAAAAAACAAAAAGCAAAGCATGTCCAAGCTGCAAACCACAACCACTGAACAGCTTGAATCTGAAACACCTTGGACTGGCACCTTGGATGTCACCCCCTCTAGAGGAACACCTGACTCAGTCTTGATGTTGGGGTGATGAAAGTGGATCTGCCAGGAGTGGATGCTGAACTAAGCCACCTTGGGACCTTGGGACCTCCTGCCCTTGCTGGGGAGGAGATAGGGAGATATGGGGAAAAGAGAGTGACTTGAGAGGGTAGGAGGGGTAAGGGACCTTGAACAAGGATATACACAGATAGAAAATGTGACTTTATTCATAATAAAAAACAAAATAAAAAAATGATCCTTTATATGATATATTGCAAGTGAATATCCCTGCAATAAATGACAGCTGGATTAGTAACAGATGTTTACTTTGATCTATATCCATGCATGTATTGTCCCCATCTTATACCCTAATAAATTCTTGTGATTCTTTAAAAAATCTGATATAAATATGTGATATACTATTAGCTGAGAAAAATCAAAATTATTTGTAGTATCTTTTTGCGTATAAAAATGGACAACTAAGTCTCTAGTCTGATAGAAAATAAGACAATACAGACTACCATTCAAATAAATTATATATGTAAAACTTATGTAAAATGTTTTTTATTTTCCTGTTAAATTACTGTCTTATGATTTATTTTTCTACAAAATAGTATTATGAACCCGAAAAGTTAAGCAGGGTATGTACTCACTCATTAGTGGACTTTAAACAAAAAGCAAAGAACACCCAATCTGCAAACCACAACAACTGAACAGCTTGGGATCTGAAGGAACTTAAGAGAGACTCCCAGGGAGTCCCATAGGAAGAGAAAATAGAGAAAACCTCCTTAGCTAACTGGGAGCACAAGGGGTTGCAACCAAGAAGAGGTGGGAACAAATCACAAGAGAAGGAGATGGCTGAGTGAGAGGATCAACAATGAGGGAGAGAAGAAAAAAGAGATGGAGATCTTTATAGAAGAAGCCAATGTGGGGTTGGAAAAAGACCCGGTGCTAGGGAAACCTCTAAGAACTCACAGGATGTCCCTGACTAGGTCTCCAACCAATAGTGAAGGTGTTGCCTAAATAGAAATTGAATGGTTTTTGAGAGGTTGGAATGTTGCAGGTCCAGAGCCTAACCTTAGCCCTTCTGATAGCCGTTCTTTGCCCACTTCTCTATCTGACATGACACTAATGACTAACAGGTATAAACTGTTAAAATGTATTTATTGAATTGTTATTCATATTAATTATGCATTTATATTACACAATTATATAATAAACATATTATATAATTATTTATTAATTAACATGATATTAATTATTTATTTAAGGTAGACCACTAGCTTCTAAGAGCAGAGAGGCTAAGAGTGTTGTCAAATGACACCTGAGACAGCAGAAATTTTTTTGATTTGCTTTAAATCTCTTATCTATTTTTCCTACCAATGTATCTTTTTTGGTTTTGGTTTTGTTTTTTTCCGTTGAGTTGGTTTTTTTTGTTTGTTTGTTTGGTTGGTTTTTTTTTGGAGACAATATTTCTCTCTGTAATAGCCCTGGTATACTGGAACTTGTTTTGTAGAGCAGGCTGGCTTTGAACTCACAGAGATCTGCCTGCCTCTGCCTCCCAAGGCTGTAATTAAAATCATGCACCGTTACTGTTTGACTCCATCAATGTATTTTTAGAGTATCTTAGCTTATGACACTTTTCGGTTTCTTTGATAAATAAAGTTTATGAAACCATTACCACACTGGAATAGAGAATTGGGGTTAACCTAAATCTATGTTCCCAGGCCATAGTCACTCCTATTTGCTCTAGAATAGATTATCTCTTATCCCACTTTGAGATCAGATTTGTTTTTGTCCTGTCAAGAATACCCAGAATTGCAAAAATACCAAACAAATGAAAAAAGATAGATAATCTAATAAATAACATAGGAGAAAGCATACAAAAATGCACACAAAGCCCTGACCAGAGAGATTCACTGCAAATTCTAACAAAAGTATTAAGAAAGAACTAATCCATAGAACTTAAGGCATTCCACAGAGTAGACAGGGAAGCATCAGGACTTACCTCATTCTCTGATGTCACCATTACCTGAAAAGATACAACAGTAAAAGAAAATTAAAGACCAATATAAGCAAGTCTTAATAAAATTCTGATAAACATATTTAACAATATATTAAGAAGGTAACTAATTTGGTTTTGTCCCAAGAATAGAAGGTTCATTTACATTAACCAACAATTCAATATAACAAATAAATACACTTATAAAAAGAAATCTCTATGAAAAGCTGAAGATACTTTGAAAAAGTTTAGTCCCTGAAGCTGAAGAAACTGGAACTAGAAGAGCCATGTTACAATGTTGTGCACTCTATATGTATAGCAATCAATAGCCAACATAATGTGGTCAAAATACAAAACACAAAGAAAAAGTCTGTATTTGCAGAATAACAAAAGAATTTCTACTCTCAGTATGAGATTCATTACAGTGCTTGGCATCTTAGCTAACACAATAAGACAAGAGAAAAAGAAGTAAAAATCACAAACAGGCAAATCCAGGAATCCTTATTTACAGACAAGAAAAATCTATACTTTAAATAATATCCTAATGATTACACCAGAAAGCTATCAAATCTGATAAATTTCTTCAACAAAGTAGCAGGATACAAAAGCAACACAGAAATTAGTATCTTCTTTACATACCAAGGACAAACTTCCTGAGGAAAATAATCAAGGGGTGTGTGGCAGGGAGCGGTAGCCTTCTTCACAATAGCTTCAGAAAAGACACACAAGCATACATACACACACAAACCAACAAACCAAAAGACAAAAATTAGGTCAGTCAAGGACCTTAACCATCAGAAATTTAGAACAAAATTGAGAAAAGCATAAGATGAAAAGACTCCACACATTCATTAATTAGAAAAGTCAATAGTAAAATCAATAGTTATCAAAAGACATCTAATGTTTCAATGCAATTGCCAACGAAATTCTACTGAAAATTTTCACAGAAATATGAGGGAAATCCTACAATTCACATAGAAGCACTAACAATCCTTGATAGTAAATAATGGTAAAGCCATAAGAGCACTGAGCACAGGTCATAGTGCCTGAGATCAAACTATGCTGCAGATTCTTAATAACAAAAATAGTGTGATATTGACAAAAAGATAGTCATAGGACAGTGGAAATAAAAGAGGACTTGGAAATGGGCGCAGACAGCTATAGCCATGCCATTTTTTATTAAACATAAGAAGAAATCACATTTTATTTTTTTCATTTGTTTTTTTCTTTTTTGTTATGAATAGAGTCTCATTTTTTTATCTATGTATCCCCTTGTTCAAACTCCCTTCTCCCTCCCACCCATCCCAGTCACTCTCTCTTCTCCCCATATCCTTATCTCCTCCCCAGCAAGGACAGGAGGTTCCAAGGTCCCAAGGTGGCTTCATTCAGCATCCACTCAAGGCAAATCCACTTTCCTCACCCCAACATCAAGGCTGAGTCAGGTGTTCCTCTGGAGGGAGTGGGCTCCTAGATGCCAATCCAAGGTGTTTCAGATCCCAAGCTGATCAATGGTTGTGGTTTACAGCTTGGACATGCTTTGCTTTTCCTTTAACGTCCACTAATGAGTGAGTACATTCCCTGTTTATCTTTCTGAGTTTGTGAGACCTCACTGAGGAGGATATTCTCCAAATCCATCTTTTTGCCTGCAAATTTTAGCATTATCATTTTTTCTCACTGCTGAGTAGTACTCCATTGTGTAAATGTACCATAGTTTGTTAATCCATTCTCACTTGAGGGGCATCTAGGTTGTTTCCAGGTTCTTGCTATTACAAATAATGTTGCTATGAACAAAGTTGAGCTAATGCCTTTGGAGTGTGAATGTGCCTCTTTAGGGTATATGTCTAGTAGTGGTATTGCTTGATCCCTGGGGAAATTGATTCCCTGTTTTCTGAGAAACTGCCATGTTGCATTCCGGAGTTGCTTAGCAAGCTAACATTCCCACCAACAGTAGAGGAGTGTTCCCCTTGCTCTGCAACATCTCCAATAGGGCTGAGAAATAAATAAGGGAAACATCACCCTTTATAATAGCTGCAAATGGCATTAAAATACCTTGGAGTAACTATAATCAAAGAAATAACAGATCTATTTGATAAAAACTTTAAATCATTTAAGAAAGAAATTGAAGAGGATATCAGAAAATGGAAAGTTCTTCCATGTTCCATCAGAAAATGGAAAGTTCTTCCATGTTCCATCAGAAAATGGAAAGTTCTTCCATGTTCCTGGGTAGGTAGGATCAACATAGTAAAAATGGCAATTCTACCAAAAGCAATTTACAGATTCAATGCATTTCGCATCGAAATTTCAACACATTTTTTTACAGACCTTGAAAGAATAATACTCAATTTCATTTGGAATAACAGGAAAGCTAGGATTGCCAAAACAATTGTGCTTAACAAAAGAACCTCAGGAGGCATCACCATCCCAGACTTCAAGTTATACTATAGAGCTAGAGTAATAAAAACAGCCTAGTACTGGTATAAAAATAGACTTGTGGAACAATGGAATCGAATTGAAGATCCCAACATTAACCCAAAAACCTATGAACACCTGATCTTCCACAAGGAGACCTACAATATTCAATGGAAAAAAGATAGTATCTTTAACAAATGGTGTTGGCATAGCTGGATGGTAGTGTGTAGAAAAATGCAAATAGATCCAAGCCTATCACCCTGCACAAACTGAAATCCAAGTGGATCAAATACCTCAACATAAACCCAGCCACACTGAACTGGATAGTAAAGAAAGTGGGAAAATATCCTCCAACGAATTGGCACAGGTGACCACTTCCTAAAAAAAACACCAGTGGCACAGACACTAAGAACAACAATCAATAGCAAGGACCTCCTGAAACTGAGAAGCTTCTGTAAAGCCAAGGATACAGTCCATAAGACAAAAGGACAGCCTACAGAGTGGGAGAAGATTTTCACCAACCCTACAAGTGACAGAGGACTGACCTCTAAAATATATAAAGAACTCAAGAAGCTAGAGCCCAAAATATTGAAAAATCAGATCAAAAAATGGGGTTCAGAACTAAAAAGGGAATCCTCAGCCAAAGAATTACAAATGGCTGAACGGCACTTGAAAAAGTGCTCAACATCTTTAGCTATCAGAGAAATACAAATCAAAACAAATTTGAGATACAACCTTACATCTGTTAGAATGGCTAAGATAAAAGTCACAGATGACAGCCATGTCATTCTAAACAAATATGTTCAAAGCATACAATGAATGAAAAAAAGCATTCTCAGTTTCTGGTAATGAGAAAATGCTGAAGGATAGCATACAACAAATAAAACTAGATAGATGTATATCTTTCAGCCTGTAGAAAATCAGTTCAAAGTACATTTAAGATCTAAATGAAATACCTGGAAGTATCCAGATACTGGAAGAAAACACAGTTGGAACACTTCAAGATAAAGGCATAAGCAAGAACTTCCCCACAGGGACAATAATAGCATGAGGAATAGCTACAGAAATTGACAAGTAGGTTGTGTATAACTAAATCACATCTCCACAGTAAAGCAAACAGCATAATGAAGATATAGCGTATGAAACAGCTTATAGCAGATGAGATTAACATCTACAGTACATGGTGTAAAATATGAATGCAAATAGACTCAAAAACACCAAAACATGTTTAGTGAATAAACATCTGAAGAACTGAATAGAATGTCTTCAAAAATGATTTTTGAAAGTTTTTCTAATAGTAAAGGTTATAAACATAAATAAAAGAAATATAAATAGTGTATTTATCTGGAAATAGTATACTTATTTACTCAACATCTTTAGTTATCAGGAAATTGCAACTTGTAGGTGATTTGACTATTTCACTCCAGTCAGAATGGCTAGCTTCAAGAAAAACAAAACAAAACAAAGAAACAAACAAAAAAAACAAAGCAGGGCAGCAAATGCTGGCAAGGATGTGAGGGTAAAGGAAACTCTCATATGCAGATGGTGAGAATACAAAGTTGTGAATTCACTGTGGTGGGCTGTGTGGAGGTTCCTCAATAGGGTAAAAATAGAGCCACCACATAACCCCAGTTATACCACACTTGGGTGTGTGTGTGCAGGTGATGATGAGAAGAGGA
>PVIH01027291.1:0-17226 GCA_004025045.1 Sigmodon hispidus | reverse complement strand
CAAGGTATTAATGTCTTTGCTTGGCCTGAGAGACAGGATGGCACTCACCTCTTAGCTGTGGTCAAGAGGCTTTGCTGGTTCCCTGAAGTCACAGTGTGATGACACAAATTGTGGTTTGGACTAGGGGTGGTCTCTGGTGGATGTATTTTCCTGGAACTTGGCAAGGGGAGCATTCTCCAAGCTTTCTTTGGTTTAGGGTGGAGATGGGTATGGTTGAGTATGTATGAACGTGTCCCTGGGTTGGATTTTGGAGAGTAGTGAGGTCTCTCTTTGGCCTCAGGGACAGGATGGAACTCCATATTCAGAACTCCTTAGAGCTTAGACTTCACAGCATATGAGAAGAGGAAGGAGGCAGGGGAGTTTGTTCTCATTTGATTCCTTGGCTCTCATCAAATCATGCCTCAAGCAGGAACCAAGTGGACCCTTTCCCAGATGAACTGAAGGCAGCTAAGATGCTTTGTAGCATTATTACATCATCTATAGGCAGTTGCACTCAGGTAGAACAGATTTTATCTCCAGGATCTTCAGAGCAGAATCAAAGTACTTCCTGTGACAATGTGTTTTTATCTATACTCTCTGACACAACAGCCATTTGGTATAGATGAGCATGGGAGTACTCTAAACATTTCTGAGGAATTTTTAATGTTATGTATTTAAAATTAATTTAAATAGTGGTATATAACAAATGACAGCCATATTAGCTAGCATAGATCAGGGCCTTTCCTGTTGAAAGATAAGAAAACTAAGCTCCCAGACAATGTAGCTGCTCAACTACAGAGCAACTAAAATATCACTTCCTTTCCCTTTAAAATCATTCATTATATCATGCAGAACTGAAGAAGTCTACAGAACTAATCTCACACATAATTTATTTTCTCATTTGCTTTTTAATTAACTTGTCGATAAATATATATCTCTTTCATTTAATTTATGTTACTTTTTTGTTTTAATTTTGGGATTTTTTTATTTTTTTTTTTTTGAGTCAGGGTCTTATAGCGTCAAGGCTGGCCTGAAACTCACTGTATAGCCTATGCTGGCTTGAAACTTGCCATCTTCCTGCCTTAGGCTACTTGTTGCTGGGACTTCAGTCCAGCACAACTACACTTAACTCCAGGTCATCACTGAAAGTATCCATATCTAAGGCTGTAAATATCTCAGTAGGTTAAAGTAACTGTTACACAAAGAGAGGATCTGAATTTATATTCCCAGCATGCCCCTGTAATCGCAACACTGGAAAGAACAGAAACAGGAGGTTCTCTGAAGTACATTGTTTTAATTAGTTTCAGCTGTCATGTTGTCAGAAACCTATAGTCACCTGAAAAGTGGGAAGAATTGGCTCTAACAGATTGGCCTGTGGCAACATCTCTAGGGCATTTTCTTAATTGCTAAATGATGTAGGAAGTCTTAGGCCACCCTGGGAGTTCTGGGCTCTCCTTTTAGGCTAAATGGGCCTGGGCTGTCTGAGAAAGTAAGCTGTGCACTGGGCAAATAGGTAAGGTCCAGCATCCACATCAGGTTGTACAGAGCCATTTGTATGGCCAGCTCCAGGTGATCCAAAGCACTTTGGCCTCCACAGACATCTGCTTTCATTTGTACACACTCCAGCCCACAAACACACATAAACACCGAAGAGAGTAAACTTAGCTCAAGAAACTCCATTTTGCATTCTAGTAGCTATTTTACAGAAAAGGTAAAATAGAGTTCAGTTTTACCTTTCTGGTAGAGGGCCTGCCCAGTTCAGGGAAAAGAATAGATATGCCTGGCCAGTCCTGGGAAAGAACAAACCAAGCCTTAATCAAGGACATGTCTTATAGTCAAAACCACCAAATGTTCCAACCTAGAGACAGCCAATCACAAAAACCCAGCCTCCTCAGGTGTAGTAGAGTCCAAAAATACCTCAGTGTGGAAAGTCCCTAAGCTCAAGTCAATCAGTAGCATGCTTGCATCATGTCCCCAAGCAACCGATAAAAGCCTGTGTAACCTAGGATGAGCAGCTCCTCCTTACTTGCTCTTAGTGTAAGCTCTCTGCCAGACTTGTATTGTGCTGCCAGTAAAATTTGCTATTGCCTTCCAGACATTCCTTTGAGGTTCAAGCTTTGGGCAGAACAAATGCAATTAAATTTTTTTGAAAAACAAGACAGCTAGCTGAAGAGGCTAGGCAGCATTTGCAAATAAGTGACATTCCTCTATGGTTTCTGTTGGAGTCCCTGCCCTGATGGAGATTCTTCTTGGGCTTCCCTCAATGAAGCGCTATAAGTTGTAAGATAATATATAGCCAAGTTGTTTTTTGTTATGGGCATTTGTCATAGCAATAGAGAGAAAGCTAGAAAACTCATGGACCAGCCATCCTACCTGAACCAAAGACCTCAAGTTTGCCACAAGCAACCTTGCCAGGAAGAAAGGCATGACACTCAAGCTTCTTCCTTCCACAGTTTATTCGGGCTTTTGTGAGAAGCTTCTACCCCTGGGAAACCCCGCTCAATAGCTTAAAAGCTCTCAGGGCTTCAAAACCAAAATATGCCACGTAGGTACTGCTCATAGGTCCACATATGCAGTAGCAAGCCACAGTCCAAAGCCAAGCCAAAACAGAGAAATTGTTTTTAGAAAAAGAACAATTGTTTATGTCTAGGAAAGCACTTTCCCACGAGGGGTGAGGGAATAGAGGTCAGTGCCATCTTAAGGCACAGTCACGATGACCCAGCTCCCTACAGTTCCTCCTATTTTCTTAAACAAAGCAACGGGAAAGAACAGAGGCCTGATCCCCAAAATATGCAAGAGGGACTCGTACCATTCCTTATCTGGATGTCATCCACACAGATGGGATTGGACCTGTCCGACACCCTTTTCAATGAAGACAGGACTGTGAGTGTCAACCTGTATGCAATCAGGCATGCTCTTCATGAAGCCCATGTGGACAGTATCATGTGCAGTGCTTAGCCTCACATCCCGTGCCTAGAAAAATCAATCTTTCAGTGTAGCAAGCCACACTTTAGGGGACTGGCCTTCCTCTAAAGCAGTAAAGGCTTGGACCATCAGGGCCATGCTCCTATGCTGTGTGAACCTCATCTTGCAGATACACCACAGGTAAATTAGGAATATCAACACCATCAAGCCAGCCAGAGCCCATTCCCGCCCACTCCTTCAGATGGTTGAGGGTGGTGGACATCCATTCTGCTAGTCCTTCAGCAACCCCAGGGTCAATTCGAGTCGCATTAACAGCTGCAATCCCAACTCGCAGTTTCTCCATGGTCGCCTTGAAATCTCCAGACCAGTTTCCTGTAAGATAACTAGACAACTATTTAGACAAATTGGCAGCTTGTGAGAAATTTCTATACTGGACAGAGGTCAAACACAAGGCCTGAGACCTCCACTCACAGCCTAATTGGACCATTTGCCAGAGAATATCAACCTCCTCTTGTACAAGGTCAATTCTCTGATTAACTAGCATTACGCCACCTTTAAGTTGAGCTGAAGCACTTCTTTGCACATCCAGGGCATGAGCCACACCGGCAGACAGGTTGTTGAGTGTCTGAGCCGTTTATACAGTTCAGTCAGTGATAGATTCTGTCTGAGAAATAAATGTAAAGTACAATCAAGGACAGAGACCTGTTGTTGACCTGGGTCTTTCACATGGTTATATATTTACATGCACCCCTCTTCCACACACTAAAAAATACATATCACACATGCATACACACAAAAAGTTTTTTGTTGTCTTTCTTTGTCTTAAGGAAGTGTCCCTGTTTGACCATTCCTTTTTTTTATTTATCAAGCCCAAAACCTTGAATAACCCTATCAAAAAATGGGGTACAGATCTAAAAAGGGAATTCTCAGCAGAGGAACTACAAATGGCTGAAACGCACCTGTAAAAGTGCTCTTCATCTTTAGCCATCAGAGAAATGCAAATCAAACCAACTTTGAGATACCACCTAACACCTGTTAGATTGGCTAAGATAAAAGGCACAGATGACAGCCTATGTTGGAGAGGATGTGGAGCAAGGGGAACACTCCTCCATTGTTGGTGGGAGTGTAAGCTTGTTCAGCCACTTTGGAATTCAATATGGCAGTTTCTCAGAAAATTGAGAATCAGTCTCCTCAAGGACCCAGCAATACCACTTCTGGGTGTATACCCTAAAGAGGCACCTTCACACTCCAAAGGTATTAGCTCAACTATGTTCATAGCAGCATTATTTGTAATAGCAAGAACCTGGAAACAACCTAGATGTCCCCCAACTGAAGAATGGATTAACCAACTGTGGTACAACTGCACAATGGAATACTACTCAGCCGTAAGAAAAAATGATACCCTAAAATTCGCAGGCAAATGGATGGATTTGAAGAATATCCTCCTGAGCGAGGTATCACAATCTCAGAAAGATAAGCAGGGGATGTACTCACTCATTAGTGGTCTCTAAACAAACAAACAAGAAAAAAACCAAGCATGCCCAAGCGGCAAACCACAACCACTGAACAGCTTGGGATCAGAAACACCCTGCACTGACCCTTCGGACCCCACTCCAACTATAGGAACACCTGACTCACACTTGAGGGAAGATGGACAAAACTGGATTTGGCCATGAGTGGAGACTGATCCAAGCATTATTGGGTCAGTGGGACCATAGGACTGTCTGCTCCCTGCCCAGGGAGGGGATGGGGAGTTGCAGAGAAGAAAAATGACCTGATGTGGTGGGAGGGGGAAGGGACCTTGAATAAGGATATACAGGGATGGAAAAAAAATTCAGAGGGAAAGCTGAACACATAGTAAATATATGTGTAGCAATCTTATTTGCATTATCACCCTTGATAAGTCATGCTTATGATTCTTATCCTCTTTATAGTTATTGTTAACTTTTCAGCATGTTAAATTCATTTTACTTTTCTTTGATAAATACAAAATAAAGAAGAAAAAAGAGTAAAAAAAGAAAATCAGTAAATTGAATTTAAAATGCTGATAAGTTAACAATAAGTATAAAAATAAAAATCATAAGCATGACTTATCAAGGGTGATAATGCAAATAATTTGCTACACATAAAATTTCTTTGTGTTCAACTTTTCCTCTACATTTTTTCCTATCCCTGTATATCCCCATTCAAGGTCCCTTCCCCCTCCCACCACATCAGGTCATTCTTTCTTCTCCACAACTCCCCATCCCCTCCCTGGGCAAGCTCCAGACAGTCCCATGGTCCCACTGATCCAATAAATCTTAATTCAGTCTCCACTCATGGCCAAATCCAGTTTTGTCCCCCTCCCGATAGAGTGAGTCAGGTGTACTATAGGTGTAATGGGATCCCAAGGGTCAGTCCAAGGTGTTTCTGATCCCAAGCTGTTCAGTGGTTGTGGTTTGCAGCTTGGGCATGCTTGGTTTTTTTCTTGTTTGTTTGTTTAGAGACCACTAATGAGTGAGTACATCCCCTGCTTATCATTCTGGGTTTGTGATACCTCGCACATGAGGATATTCTCCAAATCCATCCATTTGCTTACAAATTTTAGGACATCATTTTTTCTTACTGCTGAGTAGTATTCCATTGTGTAGATGTACCACAGTTTGTTAATCTATTCTTCAGTTGAGGGACATCTAGGTTGTTTCCAGGTACTTGCTATTACAAATAATGTTGCTATGAACATAGCTGAGCTAATATCTTTGGAGTGTGAATGTGCATCTTTAGGGTATACACTCAGAAGTGGTATTGCTGGGTCCTTGGGGAGATTGATTCTCAATTTTCTGAGAAACTGCCATGCTGTGTTCTAAAGTGGCTGAACAAGCTTACACTCCCACCAACAATGGAGGAGTGTTCCCCTTGATCCACATCCTCTCCAACATAGGCTGTCATCTGTGCCTTTTATCTTAGCCAATCTAAAAGGTGTTAGGTGGTATCTCAAAGTTTTTTGATTTTCATTTTTCTGATGGCTAAAGATGATGAGCACTTTTTCAGGTGCCTTTCAGCCATTCATAATTCTTCTGCTGAGAATTCCCTTTTTAGATCTGAACTTCATTTTTTGATAGGGTTATTCAAGGTTTTGGGCTTTAGATTCTGGTGCTCTTTATATGTCTTAGAGATCAGTCCTCTATCGCTTGTAGGGTTAGGAAAAATGTTTTCCCATTCTGTAGGCTGTTGTTTTGTCCTATTGATAGTGTCCTTGGCTTTGCAGAAGCTTCCTAGCTTCAGGAGATCCCACTTATTGATTGTTGGTCTTAGTGTCTGTGCCACTGGTGTTATATTTAGGAAGTGGTCATCTGTGCCAATTTGTACAAGTGTATTTCCCACTTTCTTTTCTATCAAGTTCAAAGTGGCTGGGTTTATGTTGAGGTCTTTGATCCACTTGGATTTGAGTTTTGTGCAGGGTGACAGGCTCAGATCTATTTCCATTTTTCTACACACTTCCTTCCAGCTATGTCAACATCATTTGTTAATTATACTATCTTTTTTTCTATTGAATATTTTGGGCCTCTTTGTCAAAGATCAGGTGTTCATAGGTTTTTGGGTTAATGTCTGGATCCTCAATTCTATCCCATTGATCCACAAGTCTGTTTTTATGTCAGTACCAGGCTGTTTTTATTACTGTAGCTCTATAGTATAACGTGAAGTCAGGGATGGTGATACCTCCTGAGGTTCTTTTGTTGAGTAAAATTTTTTCGGCAATCCTGGCTTTCCTAAGGAAGTGTCCCCATTTGACCATTCTTTGTTGTAAGTCTTCTAATATGTAATACATACACTCTCTTGAATTGGAGAGAAAAAACAACTAGGGACACATGCAGACATCTCTTTTTTTTTTCTTCCTTCTTTATTTTGTATTTATCAAAAAAAAAACCACAGTAAAAAGAATTTAAAATGTGAAAGAGTAAACAATAACTATACAGAGGATAAGAATGATAGGCATGGCTTATCAAGGGAAGAAATACAAATAAGATAGCTACACCTATATTTTCTTTGTGTTCATCTTTCCCTCTGAGATAAGCAGGGGATGTACTCACTCACTAGTGGTCTCTAAACAAACAAACAAGAAAAAAAGTCAAACATGCCCAAGCGGCAAACCACAACCACGGAACAGCTTGGGATCAGAAACACCCTGGACTGACCCTTTGGATCCCACTCCACCTAGAGGAACACCTGACTCACTCTTGAGGGAGGGGGAAAGGAACTGGATTTGGCCAGAAGTGGAGACTGATCTAAGCATTACTGGGTCAGTGGGACCATGGGACTGTCTGCTCCCCGCCCAGGGAGGGGATGGGGAGTTGCAGACATCTCTTAATCACACAAGTTCACAGTGGGTGCTTCACTCATCACTCTAGGTTCTAATAGCAATGCCCTTAAAACACTACCCAGTGAGGCTTCCAAACCTTTCATTACAGTTATGTATCTCCAACTGAGGTGATCTGACAGCATCCTTTGTCCTTGTCACAGAAGGCTTTTGACAGAAGCCCTGTTCCCTTCACTAGCTTGGTAATGAACCAAGGGTAGATTCTTGACCTGTCGTTGGGCTCCATTTCACACACTCTTCTGAACCACTGAGCCTGAGGGTCAGGCAAGGATTCACTACTGACCCAGGTGCAAAGGGTTTTGTGCAAAATTTGTCATAACATTCAGGTGTTATTTCTATGTTTAGAATGAACCTTGGAAGCTTCAGAAAGCCATCTCGTCCATTCATGGGTTGTCATCAGGTTTATGATTCATTGTACCACTCTAGAGGGGTCAATGAGGTTGTATTTATGGTACCAAAGACAGGAAGAATTATACAAAATATTTTGAGAAATGTGATTCAAGAAGCTATGAACTGTTTTAGATTGGTTTTCTGTGCCATTTCTCCTGAGACTCTAGAGTCAGAAAATATGAATGATTTAGAATATTTTTCAAAATAATCAAAAATCAGAGTATAACCTAAGAACACTAAAATAGTAATAAACTTTAATTTTTTCCCAGACTTGCAGTTATTGTATATCTCTTAAACATATTTGAGATTGTAAAAGAATTCAAAGGGAGACAATTATCATGAACCTTTCCAGACTCATTTATACTGAAGAAGACAAGACATAAATGGTTGATTTTTAAGAACATGGAATATTGACCTAGCTACAATTTTAATTTTTTGTGTCTTTAAACATTTTTTAAGTAAGTGGCTTCTTGGTTTATATTTAGTTAAAGAAGCATGCACTTAATACTTGATTGGTTGATTGACTGGTTGATTGATTGATTGATTGATTTTGAAAGGAGTGCATGGTTTGCTTTAACTACTTAGGCTATTGTAGAAAGTCCACTATGTGCAGCACAGAAATAGCCACAGGAGTGTAGATATACAAACAGAAGGGGTAAAAACATACACAGTTTTGTTGGGTTTTGATCTTTAAAATGCCAGCATTTCTTATTTAGTGCGAATACAAGAATAATCTAATTACCATGGCTAATTATTCCTTCATGACATAGGTGCCATTGCTTCTCTAATATATTTACTCAAAATATCTTAAACAACAACAACAAAAAAATAATTGTGTCTTGTTTTTGAGCATCATTAGGAACACAGGAACTATCAGCAGCCTTTCTTTGAGGGAGAATGTAATTAATTCCTGAGAATGACAAAGGCTAAGTGATGAAGAATTGTATTTCTTTAAATTCAGATTTTGTGATGTTAAAGGAGATTTTGTGCAAGTATGTATATGGTATATGACTGTGGATATGCCCAAAAGCCATATTACTGGATCCTTTGGGAGACTGACTTTCTGAAAAGACACCATACCTCATTCCAGAGTGGCTGAACATTTTCAGACTGCCACCAATATTGTAGGAGTGTTCCCCTTTCTCCACAACCTCTACAGCATAGGCTGTCATCTGTGTCTTTAAGCTTAGCCATTCTAACTGGTTTTAGATGATACCTCAAAACTGTTTTGATTTGAATTGAGTAAAATTGTGTACACATTAGTTTTTATTCTAGAGTATCTATTCAAAGGGTAACTTTTCTTATCACTTAAGAGCAGATATTTTCTATGGAAGTCATTAATATAATACTTTGATTAAAATCATGGTAATTGACTGCTAAATGTTACTCTGATGGTATATGGAGTGCAGCACTGAGAAATTCATTTCATTGTCCTCTTATACAAAATAATTCTTAATATAGAACAAGAATCTGATATTTCTGTCCTTAAGAATTAGAACTGGCATATGCTCCCTTGACAGCTTGAAACCCAGTTGTATTGATTAGTCAAGGCTATTTTTTTTTTTAAAAAAAAAAGTCTCATCAAGCAAGTAGTTGCTTAAACCATAGAAGTTTATTATCTCACAGATCTAGTCAGAAACCTGAGATTAAAATGTGAGCAGGGTTACTTCCTTCTTAAAAGCACAGGTTCTGTCCTGTGACTCTTTTCTTGGCTTGTGAGTACACGCCTTTTCCCTGTACTTTCAGTCTATCTGTGTCTGTGTCTATATTTCTTTTTTTTTTTAAAAAAAAATTATTCAGCCTAGTGATGGCATAAAAGCAGACTTGTGGATCAATGGAATAAAACTGAAGATCCAGACATTAACCCAAAAACCTACGAACAACTGATCTTTGACAAAGAGGCCCAAAATATTCAATGAAAAAGGATAGTGTATTTAACAAAGGTGTTGGCATAGCTGAATGGTAGTGTGTAGAAAAATGCAAATAGATCCAAGCCTGTCACCCTGCACAAAACACAAATCCAAGTGGATCAAAGACCTCTACATAAACCCAGACACTTTAAACTCGACATAAAAGAATAGCAAGAACCTGGAAACAACCTAGATGTTCCTCAGCTAAAGAATTGATTAACAAACTATCTACACAATGGAGTACTACTCAGCAGTAAGAAAAAATGAAATCCTAAAATTTGCAGACAAATGGATGGATTTGGAAAATATCTCCTGAGCGAGATATCACAAACTCAGAAAGATAAGCAGGACATGTACTCACTCATTAGTGTAAGCTAAAGAAACCAACAAACAAGAAAAAAGCAAAGCATGCCCAAGCTCCAAACCACAACCACTGAACAGCTTGGGATCAGAAACACCCTGGACTGACTCCTTGGATCCCACTCCCCCTAGAGGAACACCTGACTCAGTCTTGAGGTTGGGTGGAGAAAACTGGATCTGCCAGGAGTGGAGACTAAACTAATCAATATTGGGTCAGTGGGACCTTGGGACTTCCTGCTGCATGCCCAGGGAGGGGATGGGGAGTTGTGGAGAAGAAAGAATGACCTGATGTGGTGGGAGGGGGAAGGGACCTTGAATAAGGATATACAAGGATAGAAAGAGTGACTTCTTTGTTCATAATAATAATTAAAAAAGAAAAAAAAGAAAGCTGGGGATTTTTAGTAATTGATTTATTGAATTAACCATCTATTTCCTTGAACCAGTGAATTTGGCTTTCAATCTCTCTTAAACAATTAGATGCTCTTTATTGACAAAATATTACCTTTGGTGGTTTTTTTTTTTTTGTTTTTTGCCTTGAGATAAAATGCTGTTCCTCTCTAACATTTAGAGAAATGCACCAAAAAGAGCTTTATTTGACCAACGCCCAGGTGCATTTTTTAAAGCAGGAGCCACGAGGTGGCGCTGTAGGAAGAAGGCGGAAGGCAGCTAGCACAGAGTCTCTCTTCAAAGCCGACAGCACTGGAAAAGACAGCAGTACTTGCAGTACTCTATAGTGGCTGGTGGATTGCTGTGGCTCCCTTAGACCTGAATCAGGAACCTCCCCGGAAAGATGCAGCCACACTGGTTCCAGTCGTCAGAACCAAGAGAATGGCACCAAGTAGTCCACATCTTAGTGAAGGAGCAGTGACATAACATGGATGTAGCTAAAAAAAAAAAAAATGTTAAGCAGCAGACTAGGATCTCCTCAAGAGGCTGGGGGTTCCAGGTGATGGACAGTTATTAAGAGGACAAAGAAAGAGGTTCAGGGATGCTATTTTAGTTCCTACGGGGTCCCTGAACTGAGAGAAAGTAGGATGGACCAAGTACCATCTGAAAGGGCATCCTGGGCCAAGTTGCCATCTCCTGAAGCCCTGCACTGACTCCAATCACTGAACTTTTCCCCTGACAGGTAGAGTGTATGTTGATCCAAGGTTGCCAGCTGCATGGGCGTCATGGACAACTAGGTGGCAGACTCATAATCCAAACCGCTTCTCTGGGTCCTCTGTTTTAGAGCTCAATTAATTTTTTTTTAAATTGGATATATTTGTTTGCAATGAACACGAGAGAGTACTGAGGCAAGTGTTGTGCACTAAAGATTCAGAATTTTACTGAATGCAGTATTTGCTGCTTGGTCTAGTGGAGAGTAGCCAAATCAGCCATGGTTTCAGCAAATGCAATGACAATCACAGACGACAAGTGCGCATTTATTAGTGGATAAGTCACACAGACCAGGCCTTTTTCAAAATGCTTTGGAGGCACAGGGTGGGCTGATAGAAGTGAGGCAGGAGACATAGACTGTGAATTTGGTATGGAGTGCCAAACTTTTGAAGTGTTTGACAAGGTCAGTATTTGACCTGGGAGGCCATTGCAGGGATCCAGACTGGGGATGATGGAGACTGAGGCTGTATGTATGAACATGAGAGAGAAGTTGATTTACAGGGACTTTGGGTATAAAATAAAATAGCTAAGTAGTGGTGGAGGTAATAAAGAAATGATATAACATAAGTATCTGTGTGGTTGGCATTCAGTACAACAAACTTCATTTCTGGGTGACCTCACAGCTGTTCTCAATACCCACCCCTCCCAGTACTCTGCACTCAACCTATATACTTAAAATATTTTCTCTCCCAGCAGCACAAGGATACTGTTAGAATGCAGGTGAAGTCAAGTGTGATGGCACAAACCTATGATCTCAGCACCTAGGGCAAGGCAGGAGAATCAGATGTTTGAGGATAGCTGGAGCCACATAGGAAGACCCTTTATTTTTTAAAACAAAACTAGTTCTATGCCACTCGGATCTTCCATTAGCCCTCTACTACACTAACACTTAATTTCCTCCTGATTCCCAATCTCCCAAGGCCTTGCTAGAGTCATCGTGTGACCTTAGCCAGCTGTCTGTGCCCCATTATGCTACTTGCATTGGTTCCTTGATGATGCCCATTGTGTGGGGGTCCCAGAGATCCGTTTTCTGCTTCCAATGTTCATTCTTCTAAATGCCTTTCCTACTTGGAACTCAGCTGGAAGATCAGTTTTGCAGAGAAGCCTCTGCCAAAACCCTATTGTCCCCTCAGACTATACCATTTCATGTCATTTTGATTCTCCACATCTTATATGAACCCTCATTACTCCATGGGACATTTGTTTAAGACCCCAGCACTCATAAACAGATTCTCAACTATGAGGAGATTAAGTCCCTTATGTAAAGTGTCATGGTATCTCTAGATCATCTATTTCATCTTCTAAATTGTTGTTTTACTATGTTTTTGTTTGGTGTTTTTAGAAAATTATGAAAGGGAGAAATCCTGTACATGTTCAATATAGACCTTATATTTCAGATACATTGAGTTGTAAATGTCTACGCCCAGGTGACTAGAAGGGGCTAACCTAAGGAGATATGGCAGACATCCCTATATACAAAGAAACTAGCCAGGAGCATCCTGTAGTGAAAAGAAAATGAGTGGGGTTGTGACCCACAATTAAGTGGGGCTCCAGGGTTTAAATGAGAGCAGTGGGAGAGGAAACTTCCAAAGACATTAGAGAGGTAAATAAGTAAACAGATGACACTAAAGAAGGATTATACAGAGAGAAGAGGAATACTCAGGGTGGAGAGTACCCTGAGAGGAGACAGAAGGAAGGAATTCTAGATTGGGAAGGGAGTAGGGTGAAGCAGCAGAGCCTGTAGAACAATAAAGTGATGAGGTTATCATAGTCATCATTAGGCCAGTCACAGAGGGACCTTGGGGAGGGACCACATTTCATGAGGGGAATAGAAACTGTATCCCATAGGATAAAGGGATGTTTTACAGGAAGACTTGGAGAGGTTAAAATATATAGGGTCTGGTGGGACTAGACTGTCCAGAAGTCAGAAATGCAGGTTAGTGTTGGTGGGTCAGTGTGTGCCTGGACCCAGAGGATTAGTATAATTTTTGCCTGTTTGCTTCTATTTCAGAAGCCATATCTGTTTTTGGAATGAAGTCCCTTGAGGAGATGTGCCAGTAGGCACACATCCAAGTTGTCAGAAAGAACATGTGCAACCAAGACAACAACCATGCCCCCTTGTTGTTTGGAGTTCTTGACCATAGGATAGTAAGGGCCTGTCCCACCCAGTATCTGACAATTGACCCACTGATCAGGTGGCTTGCCATATAGAAAGAAATCAAGGTTTCTGTCTGTCCCCTCTCCCTTGCATATGTGGGTCTGAATGAGGAACTCTAGGCTTGTGTAACTGGTAAGGACATATTGTACCTTCTCAGCTGATTGTGAGGTATGTAGATTGGGCCCCTTTCTTGTGTTGTCTGATAATGATTTGGTATACTTTCTTCTAAAGATTATAATCAAAATGACTGTCCTTGTGAAACCTGTGGAAGAAACTTGGCAGACTGTCTAGGCCACTATGGGTACACTGATGTACAGCAGCTGCCATGCTCTCATGAGGGGTAATTCAGAGCAGTCATTGGCATCTTACAGGAAAGCAATTAGAAATTTGACAGAACTTAGTCAGTCATTGGAGTCAATCAAAGAATTGTGAGTGAAGAGAGCTATATCCAGGGAAGTTTTTGTTTTGTTTTATTTTTTTCAGAGACAGTGTTTCCATGTGTATACTAAATACATAGTATCATTGTCTTTTTGAGGTTCTGTTGTGGAAAAGAGACACCATGACCATGGCAACTCTTAGAAAGAAAACCTTTAATTGTGGTGTCTCTCTTATAGTTTCAGAGGTTTAGTCTATTATCATCATGGTGGAGAGTATGGTGGCATGCAGGTACACATGATGCTGGCTATTTCTTGGCTTGCAGACAACAGGAAGTTGACTGAGACACTGGGTGGTATTCTTAGCATAGGAAACCTCAAAGCCTGCTCCCACAGTAGTGACACATTTCCTCCAACAAAGCCAAACCCATTCAAGTCAAACCGCATCTCATGATAGTGTCACAACCTCTGAAATTATGGGTGCCAATTACATTCAAACTATCACAACCATATTTTGCATTGTATTAATTCCTTATAGATTTTATAATGTTTTATTTCCCTTGAGGAGGTAATAGCTGTGGATGGTTTGGTAGGTAAAGGTACTTGATGCCAAGTCTGACCACCTGAGTTCAATGGCTGGGTCCCATGTTGTCTAGAAGAAAATTGCCTCCTTCTGCCTTCTGCCCTCCACACATAAGCTTTGGCATGTGCTAAGATGCACACACAGTTTCACACTAGAATAAATCCATGTTAAGAGAAAAAAGCAAGGGAAAGTGGTAGTTTATTCATTGCAAAAGCCAGGCTTAACACACACAGTAATCTTAGCACTCGAGCAGAAAAAGAGAATCCAAGGTCCATGGCCAGCTGGGGCTGTATAATGAGACCTTGTTTTAAGGGATCAAAAGATCCAGATTCCAATTGTTAAAAGCTCTGCAGTGGTGATGTGCATCTGTAATCATGTGGCTAGAGAGGCAGTAGCAGGAAGTTTGAAAATTTGAAACTAGCCTGAGATACTTGCTGAGTTCAAGGTCAGTATGAACTAACAAGACTCTGTCTCAAAAACCAAGGGCTGTAGATACAGTTTATTGATAACCACTTGCCTAGCATGCAAAATGCCTTAGGTTCAATTCCTCAGCACTTGACCGAAATAATCACAGTTCAAATAACACAGAAAGCACAAAGAAAAATATGGCAACAAAATCTTGCCATCTGGCCTTGAGTACTGCCAACATTCTGAGAACACAGGTTCCCTCTATGTGAAGGTCTTGGTTCATGGTAATTCATTCATTCTGTGTACACAACAGAGCGGTGACATTTAGCAGAATCTTTACATTTATTTATTTTGTGTGTACATGTGTATGTGGACATCAGTGGAGGTCAGATGATAATCCACAGGAGTCAGGTTTCTCCTAACTCGTGGATCCCACGGATTGAACTCAGATCATAGGGCTTAGCAGCAAATCAGCTTTCCCGGTGATCCATTTTAGTAGCTCCAATGTGGCTTTTTGTTTTGTCTGAATGTTTGCTTCTTTTCATGTTGAGGGCTGTGAGAGTATACAGGAGATAGCAACTAGTGTTTAACAGATCAATGCAGCATATAAATCACTGCCTGGTGGGACTGGCAGGTGACAAAGTCATAGGGTCACTGACTGTAAATGACTGGTTGCCTTGTTCTGTAATTTTTCTCATGTGCCACTACATTTATCTGCGAAGGTTCCTTCCACAGCACCTTGGTAGAGTGGGCACACAGACAGACAGCTGTGGATGGTCAGGAAGATGATTTCTGCTTAATCTGATACTTCTGAGTAAAAGAAATACTAGGATATTTCTTATAACTGTAACAGGATAGTAACAGTATTCTCAGTCTCAAAGACAATTAATTTTAGACTTCAGAACAAGTTCAAAATAGTCTAAGCTGCCACTGCAGGAAATTCACAAAGAATAGTTCCCAGGTGATTAATGTTAATTCAGGTCAAGTATGAAGTAACTTTGGTAGACATGAACTTCTGTAATAGTTGGCTTTCTGCATGTTCTCCAGCCTCAGTTTACAATACAGGCTCAAGGTTCAGCCATGTAGCTTATTGTGAAGTCCTCAATTTCAGTGTCACTTTCTGTGAAAGAGTCACATGCACAGCCAAGAATTTCACTACCTAGTCTGAGAGAAACTGTGTGACTTACTATGTGTTATAAGAATGAGCCAGACCCTAAAAATGGAATGTCGAGAGTTGGAAAGTTGGGTATAAGGAGGTGGGGGGTTTGCTCAGTGAGAGATGTAGCTGGATGGGCAGAGAGATGTGTGAGAGAAGAAGAAGTATGAGAGAAATTAGGAGATAACAGAAGCATGAGAGCAGTGTGGGAGAGGGAGGAAACAGTGAGGGAATGATGTAAAGAAGGTGTGGGTGCGTATGAGAGAGCTGCTGGTATAGAAGAGCAGTGGGAAGGAACTCTATAAAGATCTAGGAAGAGTCAGTATGTTAGTATGTATGTGGGGTAGGGGCTGGCTGGGTGCAATGAAGGAGCCAAGGAGAGGATGAGTAGCTAGGCAAGAGAGAGAGCAAGAAACATTTTCTTTCAAGATGAAGTAGAAGAGAAGGTTACCATTAGAAAGCATGTTCATTTTATTTACCCCTTAGATTAAAAAATTAATAAAATTCAACTACCCTATTTATATCCCTGGAGCAGTTCTGGCAGCTGACCATCCCAGGCTGCAATATTTTCAATAAAGGGTTTCCTCTGTGATTTCCTGGATATCCTGAAACCCACTCTGTACACAGAGGGGTCTTGAACTCACAGAGATCCTCCTGCCTTTGCCTCCTGAGTGTTGGGATGAAAAGGTGTGCATGCAGCACCACTATCCAGCAAGAGGCTGCAGTTCTAGAGGAGAGGGAATTTATAGTCTTTACCTTTATCTCCATTCTGCTTAAGCTTGCAAGATGATTTGCCAATTTGGCTGCCACATTATGCTCTCCCAGGAGGAGAAGCAGCAGTTCTAACCTTTCTTGAGGAGGCCTGGCCTGAACTACCTGCAGAATTGGGGGCTCAAGAAGAAGGTCTCATGCTGGAATAAAAGTTCTTGTCACCACTGTGACCCCTCTAATGGTGAGGGGATGCCCAGAGCTCAGCAATGTCCCTTCTGCCCCCTCTTTGTTTCATGGATTGTTCTGTATGGTGTTTTAGCATCAGCCTTTCCCTGAGAATTAGCCTTACGGACTCAGAAGCTAGTGTGTTACTAGAAAATGTTCCTCTCCCTTTTGATTGCTGTAGCAGTTTCATTAGACTGTATCCTGCAGCCTGCATAGCTAAGAACCTGACTTTGTTAATTCTTGGTAAATGAATTCACTCTTGTATGTACCATAGAGAAATGTGGTTTGCTGAAGATAATTTATGACAAAATACAAGACCAACAAAAAAGTCAAGGATCCCATTATATCATACTACCTGCAATCCTTTGAGACATCCATTGAGCATAGTGGAGAGGTTGAACCACCACTGGGAAGGGCACATGAAAACGCATGCCGTCCCTCTGCCTGCATCTCTCAAACATCATACATAGTTGCACATGTGCATATACATACACTTGTACACATTTCTTCTCCTTTACATGCTCCATCCCCA
>PVIH01027290.1:0-17226 GCA_004025045.1 Sigmodon hispidus | reverse complement strand
TGTTTGTGTGGTGTGGTGTATGTGTGTGTGGTGTATGAATGTGTGTGTGTGGTGTGTTTGTGTGGTATGTGTGTATATTGTATGTATGGTGTGTATGTGTATTGTGTGTATGATGTGGGGTACCTGTCCTAGTGATGGAAACCTGGCTGCTCCTGAGCCCTCAGGATAGGCAAAGGTGGTGTGTGTGTGTGTGTGTGGTGTGTGTGGTGTGTGTGGTGTGTGTGTGTATGTTTGTGTGGTGTGGTGTATGTGTGTGTGGTGTATGTGTGTGTATGTTTGTGTGGTGTGGTGTATGTGTGTGTGGTGTATGAATGTGTGTGTGTGTGGTGTGTTTGTGTGGTATGTGTGTGTATTGTATGTATGGTGTGTATGTGTATTGTGTGTATGATGTGTGTGTGTGGTATGTGATGTGTGCCTTTCCCACTATTAACCTGACTATCATTCTGTCGGGCTGTTGGGACCTGTCTACTTGGCTTCAGGAGGAGAAGGTCAGCTAAGGACAGGCTGATTAGCCTGCCCTGTGGGGCCTTTCTCTTGGTGACACAGCCTCTGGCTCAGAACAAAGGCCCCTCATTAGTCAGAGATGCAGATCTTTGACTGACAGAGTGCTGCCACCTGCTGTCTGCATGGCTGTCTCCTTCATGGAGTCCTGCAGAGTCGGCCTTGCCTCATCCCCAGCCCACCGAGTTGGGAACCCCTTGAGAGGTATGAGAAGAGACCAGGAAGGCTGGTAATCTAGGGCCAGACATGGGCTTGTAGAGGCCTTGAGGTCCTGTCATTCAGACAGGACTCACAGCTGCTATGGAGCTTCTGGGCCCACGGATCCACAGGCGCCTGCTGTACTGCAGTCAATTATTAAGTATTCAGGAATTTTAGAGGTTGCGTTGTCAGCTTGAACTGAGTCTCAGCAGCAGTATTTACATGATGGAAATTGGCAAATGACACAGTCAGAGCTCTCTTGGACTTCCCCCTCCCCCCAACTCATTTGTCAACACTGCAATGTCAACCTTCAAACAGGCTGGGCATGGGGGTCAGCACCACATGCATGCACATGGTCCTCAGTTGACCCCAGCAAAAAAGGTAAATGTTTCCAGAGATGTTTCTAGACAATCACGCAGAAAATGCAGAGGTATACCCTGATGTGAGGCAAGGGTGGGGGGCAACATCCATCCTGATCAGGGGGAGTCTGCACGGAAGGAACTGCTTCAGAGTCCCTAAGAGTAAACTTGTGTATAGTTGAGGGCTGTAGAGTAGGAAAATTTCTTCTGAATTCTAACTGTGCACTGGGCAAAGGGTCTCAGCTCCCAGATCCTCTGCCTTGTATGATGGGAGCAAAGTAATGCATTGAAGGGCTAGGCACAAAACAGGCACCTAGCACCTATTAGATTTATCAGCCATTGATTGGAGCCTTGATAGTTCTGAAACAGAGCTTACCAACTCCCTCCTAAAACCAATATCAAGCCTGGTGTGGTGGCACACACCTTTAGTTCCAACACTTGAGAAGCAGAAGCAGGTAGAACTGTGAGTTCAAGGCCAGCCTGGTTTACACAGAGAATTCTAGGACAGCCAGGACTACACGGTGAGACCCTGTCTCAAACAAAACAAAATAAAACAAACCACTGTTACTTCTAAATGTTTACATTAGCTCCACTCCATCAGTCAGGGTTTGGGACAAAGCACCCTTTATGACAGAGAGCATGTAAGATGCCACATCATGAATTAAGAAGCATTAAAAAGTAAACAGTGGCAACCACAGAGGCAACCCAAAAGATTTTCTGATGTGGAAATGTCTTTCTGTATGCTGTGAAATAACAGGACTGTTTTGGCCATGGCAGTAGTAGTGCCAGAAGTAGGCAGGAAATCAGAGCATAGACAGGGGAAGAAGAGTGGAGTCAAGGGAGACATGATCCAGCCACCCATGATGCAAGATGTAACAAAACAGGTAAGCCACAGGCCACATGGCAGGACAGATGAATGGAAATGGATTGAATTAAGATGAAAAAGCTAGCTAACAAAATGCCTGAGATATAGGTCAAGCAGGATGAAATTAACATATGTATCTGTGTGTTTCTTTGGGACTTTGGGCTTGCTGGTCCAGATAAGCGGTGGTGGGCAGGTCTGAACCATGGGCCTAGTCTGGGCCAGAAACCTCATGTTATAGTTTTCTGTCTAGAAGCTACCCAGTTCACAAAGGCCAGTGCACATATCCAATTCTAACTTTGAGAACCAGTGTCCTCACTTTGTTTAGAGACAAGGGTATAAGAAATGCAGGTAAGGTATATGTGTCTGGATAATATGGAAGGATTTTGTTAATAGTATGGCAGATAGCAGGGGTCAGTTCCCCTACACCTGTTTATAACCCCCTCAGTAACATGTATACAACAACCTCCCACACCAAAGCAAGACAAGCCATCCCATAAGCACAGTGCAGGGAGGTTGCCCGGTCCCAACTACAGCATCTTTCTTGCCTCAGGCTGACCACTCTGTTGGCCCATCAGTCTTCCTTTCTTCCGGTTCTCCTAGTCACCTACCATGGCTGGCAAACAGGAGAGGTAAAGAACTAGATTCAGAGTAGGTTAGCTTGGGAGATCGCAGTCCGTAGACAGCCAGCCTCGGTGCATTAGGCTGTAGCAAGGCATGTGGGCCGGAAAGCGCTCACTTCACGACTACCAGGAAGAAGTGCACAGAGAAGCAGAGGAGGAGGAGGGGGGAGGAGGAAGGACAAGTGGGAAATAGAGAACAAGAGAGAAGGGGAGTGGGAGAAGATGGGGAAGGAGAAGGAAGGAAGGAGAAAATGGGGGGCCAAGTGCTTATCCAGGAAGTGTCGGACTGTACAAAGGCTCACCCTCCAAAGACATACTTCCTCCAACTAGGCCCCACATCCCAATGGTCTGTTCAGCTATGACTCATCAAGGGATTAACTAATTGATAAGACTGTACGCTCAAGACCTGATTACCTAACAACATTGCCTCAAACTTGGAAGGAAGCCTTCAACCCTGAGCCCTGTTTAAAGATTTATTTTTTATTTTGTGTGTGTGTGTGTGTGCCTGTGCTTGTGCATATGTGTGTGTGTGTGTGTGTGTGTGTCCATGTCCAAGTGCCTATTAAGATCAGAAGATGGCATGGAACCCTGTAGCTGGAGTTACAGGTGTCTGTGAGCAGCCTAACATTCGTGCTGAGAAAACAAACTTAGGTCATCTGTAAGAACAATGCTTGTTTTTCTTTTTTTTTTAACAACTAAGCCATCTCCTTGAGCGCACACGTGGCACACACACACACACACACACACACACACACACACACACACACACACGAGTCTTTTTGAGTGGTATCTTTATATCCAAACTAACTGGTCTCTCCATTGAACTCAATGGCCACTGGCCTGGATTTATTATAGTGCTGTCCCCTGGGTTTTTCCAACTCCACACATGTTCCTTCAACATACATTACTCTCTCAGGACCCAAATCACATCACTGTGTAGGTCTGATAGAGAAGGCCAGTTCTGTCCTCAGGTCCAAGGTCACAGACTTCTGGAGACTCTGCCTCAGCCTGAAGTTCGCCCCACTCGAGCTGAAGGAGCACTTGTTGCTATTTACCTGTGACTGCACTGCCCTTCTACCCCTGTGCTTCTGTCCCGGGCTTGGCATACTCTCTTCCATTTGGCAAAAACTCCTAATACCCATCTCACAAGGCTCAGCAGCAAGGCTTCCTCCTCCCGGAAGCTGTGTTTTGTTTTTCTTGGGGAGATGGCAAGTACTTTCTTTGTTCCCTGCTAAAAGGCAAGCTTTCCCAGAGCAGGGCGCTGGCTTGCTCACAGTATCAGCAATAATGCTGTTAATGCAAGCCTCCTCAGGGGTCTCAGAGAGCATCTGAAGAGCTGAGTGGAGGAGTGAAGCTCGGGCCTCATGGAAATGCACCATGGGAAAGGCCTTGAATGTGAACGGATTATGGAGTAACCTTCTGGGCATTCTGGAACTCAAAAAGTTGGGGAAGCTGTTCATATCTCTGTGAGAACAAGCATTTATGCTCCATTTGAATATATAAACATATGATCGGCCATCATGGAGCCCCTTCTGGGCTTGTATTTGAGGGAGCAAGAAAGCTGGTGTTGATCCTAGAAAATGCTGCTGTCATCTTTTCATGCTTAAAAAAAAAAAAAAAAAAAAAAAAAAATTGTTCTACTTTTTGAGAAAGGACCAGGCTGGAAATATAGCTCAGCAGAGTACTTACTTCCATTAAATGTGGCCCTGGGCTTAGTCCCCAGTACCACACAGGCACAGTAGCATGTGCCCATAATCCTAGCATGTAGGAGATGGAGTCACGATCGGCAGCTCAATAGCATGTTCAATTACATATTGAGTGGATGTAAGGCCAGCCCTGGGCTATACAAGATTCTGTCTCGAAATGAAAAGAGGAAAAAAGGGAGGGAGGGAGGGAGGGAGAGAGGGAGGGGGAGAGAACAAGAGAAAGGGAACGAGACAGAGGGCTCTCTAGGTAGCCCAGCCTTATCCCATGCTGGGATCACGGCCATGCAATTACAGTTATGTTTGACCCTTATACATTTATTTATTTATAAGGCTCTGTGTGTTTGAGAAAATTAGAGCCTGGGTTAGTGGAAGTATTTGAATTAAGTGATCTAGACAAAACACTTTTCAGGTTTGGAATCCTTGGTTTTAGACAAGCAAAACTGCATTGACGTCACACCCCAAGGCCACACAGAGAGGAAGGTGGACTCCCATGTCCCAGTCACCTCTTGACCTTTTGTTGTTCCAATATACTAGCTCTCCTGGCTGCAGACATCATTCCTTCCAAGGTCGAGCTACACCATGAAGGTTACACACAGATGTCCATGCTGCTGAGCTCTGCTTTGTGTCTGTAGTGATAAAATGGCATGTTTTTCACTGGAAGACACCCAGTCAGTCCACAAAGCTGAGTGTTCACCTTCCCTGGCCTTCCTCTGGGGAGGAAACCAAAGCCACTTTCCCAGTTTTCCTTCGGGACTCAGGTCTCCCAGCTCCAGTCTCCCTCCAACAGATTGGAAGGGAAGAGATAAGATCTTGGGGGCTGGAATGCCCTCTGTGTGGTGGTCACAAGCTGGTCATTAGTTTGTGTCACTCATCGTATGGGCCTCCTTTCCTGAGTTACAAGGTCAAGGCCTGGGGCGAAACGTCCATGGCAGGGAACATGAAGCCAAGTTGTACCTTGTGTTCATTCCAGGCCACTTTCACCTCCCTTAGCTGAAGGTTATGACTACAGCTCAGTTCTCTAGTGACTCACTCCAGGAAAATGACATGTGACAAGAACCTGGCTGCCATGGGACTGCTTGCCAGGGGTGCCAGGACACTAGTGCCATTGTTCAGGGAAGACTCAGGAAGTCAAACATCCGGAGACAGTGTGCACAGTCAAGTCTCCCACAGGCTAGAAGAGAACCATTCTTCTCCACATTGATCAAGCTGTGTATTTACTTGTAAAGGGCACATGGCTATTTATCCCCTTAGGTCTCAGATGGGACATTCCCCGACACACCATGAGAGGGAGCAGGCACCATTATCCTTGAAGGTGTTTTATGTGATGTCACTTATGAGTCTACTCTTCCAATAGCCTTTCAGATAAGTGGTTATCACCAAATCCCATTTTGTAGCTGAGGAAATTTAAATACACAGAAGTGAAAGCATTTGTCCAGGCCATGTGGTCACTGAGTGGTACACCAAGAATGCCAACCCTGGGTCCATGCTGACAGGGAAGTATAATTCCCGTGGCAGGAAAGCTCTGCCCTCCCTGCCAGTGTCAGGCTTCCTCTGAGAGGATGCCACCCCGCGTCATTGCTAAATGCCCACTTCTCTGAGTCTGTCTGTCTCCAGTGCATCTTTGCTTTGACATTTTTGGTCATCTACCCTTGCAAGCCCCATTCTATTTTCCTTACACAAAGACTTCTTGACCATCCAGTCTCAAGGAAAGTCCCATGTTCCCCCACCACAAACCCTATAGCCTCTGCTTACACACCTGACTTAGCCCTTAAATAGTATATAATTGGTTCATAAAAACTCTCATAGGCTAAGCAATTCCTAGCCATACTCCAAAACACTTGAAGGCATGAACAAAACCTTTTTGGGCCTGAGAATTCTAGCATAATGGAAAATACCAAGGAAATGTTGGTAAATGCGTACCAAGAGATTCTTGGAGGCCATGGAATGGGCCGAGATTCTGTTATCAAGACTCAGAAGTCTCAGGGTGGTATCTTCTGGATTCACCTTTGCCCACAGAACAGAATCCTCTCCCCAGTCCTTCCCGGGTAAGGATGTTGACATTGCCCTGCCCTGGAACTGTCCACTGCCCCCTGCCAGCTCTAGAGAGGATGAAGCAGAGGTCAGCTATGGATGCCAGGCCTGGAGCAGTTTTATCTGTTTCCTTAGTATTCAAGGCTCCTCCCCAGGTGTCCATCTCTCAGCCTTAACAATGACAGTGACCTCAAGTCTCTTCTAGTGGCAAAATGACCTGAATCCTGCTCCCATTTTACCCTCTTTCCTCCTGCATCTGCGTTTTTTCTTCCCCTTAAAGCTACCATCTCTTCCTTTCTGTGGGAAGAATAAAGATGTCAGAGTGCTGTGCTACCTGCCCAGCATCCTGCTTGCCACTCTGAACCCCCACAGACACTTGGTTCTGCCCAACACCAGCCCTCATGCAGACTTGCCACTTCCTGCCTTCTTGGTCTACCTGGGGCATAGAGAGGTCTCTCCAGCTACTACCTGGGTATCTCTGTTCACTCCTGAATGCCAACCTGGGTCCTATGGATGTAAGTATGTGCCTTCTTGCTCCCTCCCCATCCTGCTGTGAGAGTCCCAAAGGTACCATTACTTTCTAACTTATTCCTGGGGCCTAACATTGTCACATAGGTGGTCAGGCAATACTAATCAAAAGTAGAAATGATGGATGAGAAATGACCTTGTTCTGCTCTGAGAACACATTTGGAGCAGGGGAAATGACTTTTAGTAAAATGCTTGGCACACAAGCATAAGGACTTACGTTTGGATCCCCAGCGCATATAAAGTGAAACATTGGCAGCATGAGCTGGTAACCCCTGAGATGGGCACGGTGGGAGACAGGAGGGTCTCCAGGGCTTTAAAGCTAGCTGGTGTGGCCAAAAAATAATATGTGGGCTAGGACAGGAGTTCAGTGATAGTATGACTAATTAGCAGCTGTGTGAGGCCCCAGGTTCAAGCCTGAGTCTGGCCAAAAATAACTTTGAAAAAAACAAGTGCTCTAGAGGAAGACATTGACACCCACCACTGATAGGAGCAGGAATGGTGGACACACACCCCACACAAACAACACGTTGTTTTCAACACATATTGCACACACGCTCGAGCATACACATACACACTCACAATTTAAAGTCAATTCAGTGTAACATTTTATAGTCTCAGCATTTAAACAGGCCTCTTTGTTAGACAGAACCTAAGCATAGAGCAAGCAAATCATTTCATCTACAGGATAAGGACCTGGGCAGGTGAGTGACTAATGAGCCTGGGAGACTCAGCTTTGCACTCAAGATCAACTGGGTGCCTCATCCAGCTGGGATGCATGCCAGCCTGAAGGATGCCATCCATGCCTCCCCACCTCCGCACGGGCTTCTGTCTTAAGAACCCAAGGCTCTTCTGTTGCCTCTACTCTTGTCCACCCATGGGAGCTATTCTGAGGCACCTTTACCAGCCAGCGCTGTCCTTTTGAGCCTATTAGATTGTTATTGCAGTTTGAGCAAACAGCTGACATTGCATGGAAAATTTAACACTTGCTAATTTCATTCCATTCATCTTCTTTGGTATTAGCAGAGGCTCCCTAGAAAATTAGGTCTCTGTCACTAGTGGCTTTATATGTCGCTTCTGTATAACCCACCTGGAGTGGGAATCGTGCCTCTGTGACAGAACAACTGGTTGCTATAGAAACACCTGCACCACCCAAGGCATGAGCCTGAGAGAAGCAATTGTGTACAGTGCAGTGTGGGGGTGGAGCTGCAGGGATCCTAAACACGGGTTGGAGCCTGATGCACGCCACTCATCTGTGAGCTCCCAATCATGGAACTATAACCCCGCTCTGGGTGTGCTATTTAGAAAATATGCATTTTTAACACACACGCACATATCACACACACACACACATACACACACACTGGAATGCACACGCATATGTATTTTGGCCATATCTCTATTTTCCTCTCTATTCCCTCCCAACTCCCACCAACCCCTCCCTCCTATCAAATGCCCTCTCGCACTTTAATGTCTTTGTTTGAGGACACTTGTGTGTTGGCTACGTGAGGGTGCAAGTGTATTTACTTGACCAAGGACAATGTAATAAAGGTTACATCACTTTATTGGGCTATGTGGCTTTCTATACAAGACCTATCCATCTTGGCATACCTGATTTCTCTAGCCACTTCCTACTGGGGCTCAGTGTATGTGCAAGACTTCATTATTCAAGGCAGGGAGACGTGTTTATTATCCACCATGATTATTGAAGCTTGGATTCTGACATGCACAACTAACCAGTCTAAACATGATCCTAGAGGCCTGGATGCTACTGGGAAGGAGATGTAGGGGCAACCACAGGAGGAAGGTACCCTATCCTTTACCTGTCTATGCCAGGAATGCTCAGGACATCACTAGATGAGCCCTCAGCCCAGCAGGCCAGAGAGCTGTGGGGACAGCCAACTCAAGAACAGGACAGGAAAACAGGTATGGATTTAGTGTGTGCATGAGGCCTGGTTAAGAGAGCCATACATGACAGATGGCCTTTTCCCACCCCTTTTCAGTGAGGGAGGGGCTGGAGGGCTTTCTGAAGGTTGATGTGTTAGGCAAGGCATCCTCATCATGTAAAGGCATCAAAGTTCACGCCTGGCCTAACAACCAAGGAATACACAGAAGCTACTTTGGTCCATGGTAGCTGGGAGGCCTCTGTCAATTTCCCCCACCCCTTGCCTCTGCTTTGTTTCCCAGATCCCTGATGGGAAGACCGTCCTAAGGCTCCCAGACTGCTCAGGATGGGCAGCTGAAGTCGGTGAAGCCTACCCCCTCCCCATGCATCTCTCCTAGCTGAACTCTACCTCTATCTCATGAAGTGGGGACCAGAGTAGTGACTTCTAAGTTCTTAATAGCGTTCTAACCTAAAGTGTATAAGAGAAAAGATGTACATACATGAAGAGAGAAAACTTAGCTCAAGAAACCCCATTTTGTATTTTAGTAGCTATTTTATAAAAAGGTAAAATAAAGTTTAGTTTCACATTCCTGGCGGGGGGCCTGCCCAGCTCTGGGAGAAGAATAGTCATGCCTGAGCAGTCCTGGGAAAAGAACATGTCCTAACAGAATAGACCTAGCAGGGGGCCTCCTCAGTTCTGAGAGAAGAATAGCTACCTACCCGCCCAGTTCTGGGAGATTAGGCAAGACATCTGCCTAGGTCTTCGAGAGAAATAGATTCTTGCTTGCCCAGTTCTGGAAAAAAACAGCCATCCCAGGTAGGGTCCAGGTGGGGTCCATCCAGGTGGGGTCCAAAGATACTCTGGTGCAGAAAGATCCTAAGCACAAACCAATCAATGGCACGCCAGCACTATACCCCCCAAGCAACCAACTTTGTTGTAGTTTTTTGGACTCCTTGAAATGCACACACACACACACACACACACACACACACACACACACACACACACACACCAGTAGACAAGTAGCCAGGGAACAAAGCTCTTCCAGGCCCATTAGCTCTGACAGGCCTCAGCTGTTCCCCACCAAAAGCCTCCATGTCAAATAAGAGAGGTGGCCTGGGCCCCCAGAGTATATGGTATGTTCCTGAGGCTCTACTACAGTCAAGTGACCTCTTCACAGCATGCTGAGAAAAACAGAACAGGCTGTGAGGACGGAAGGGAGGAGGCCAAGAGCAAAGTTCTAGATCTGCTTCAGCTTCTAAATGAGATCCAGCTGGAATCAGAGGTAACTGCATTATAGGCAAGATTGAAAGGTTAATATGAAGCCACTGATACTGCAGAACAATTAGGAAAATTCAGGGGCTTAATATTAGATCAGTGGCCACCAAGGATAAAGTTCACAGCTTCCGGGAAAGAAGCCTGGCTCAGAAATCATTTTAGTTGTTGGCTCTGGGTCTGGTCCCTCTTCCTGGTAGCCAAGGAAAGAAAATACCACTTGCTCATGTACAGTTCATGGTCCTTCTTGCTCTTTCTCTTAGGGATGTCTGGTTTCCTTCAGGTTTTGGATAGGAGACCCTACCTCATATCGGGTCTCCCTGGAGCCCCTCCCCTTCAGTGTGATCTGTGATGCCCTGCATCTCAGTGGTGGGTGTGCTTTTGGGACAGAACAGGAAACAGATGGTCTCTCCCATCAACAGCTCAGCACAGGAGAGATCTGATAACCTAAACATGGGGAAGCAGGGTGGGCAGCTGAGGAGACAGGGAAAAATGAAGAAGTCCTCTAGATCCCAAATCTAGCCACTCTTCCATTTTCCCTGAGAGATCTTCTGCATACAGATTTCTAGGCCACACCCTGGCCAACTGAGTCAGAATCCACCAAGGAGCAGCCTAAACATTTGCATGCCCTCAGACTCTTTGGATGACATCATGGCCAGCCTGATTTGGGAACTACTAGCTCAGAGTTCCAGAGGAAAAAATGTAAGGCAAGGAGGGCCAGGGATGCTTCAGATATGGGAGTTCCTAGTTTCAATCCCAGGAAGTAAATTTCCCTGATCTCGGTTCATGTTGTAATCCCCACACTGGGCTCCACACAAAGTTTGTAGGAGCAGAATCAATTTTCAAAATCCCTTTTCTCCTCAGTCCCTGGAACCTATGGAGTTTTCAGAGGATTGCCTAATGGAGGCCTAATGTTCCCCTGAGTAAGCCAGCCCACAGTGATTTCAGAAGCAGGATTATACAACATGGGAGCCTGGAGCTGGGTGGGCCCTTAGAGACACTCCAGCTTGGTCATTGTATTTCTAGGTACCCTGGGGTTCCATGTGACCATGGAGATAAGAGAACAGCTGGCTCCCTCTGCCTCCACTTCCACCACTTTGGATGTTGTTATCATGATCCCAGATGCTGCTGGCATTGCCATTTCAACCCCAGCTCTAGCTTCTTTCCATCCAGTGTCCAGAACGGCTACTTTAAAACCCGAGGCCAGTCACATCAGTCTTCGGTTCAGGACCTTATGTTGGTTGGGTTTCCATTTTACCCAATGGCAATCCAAGGTCATCCCTGTGGCCTGTATATCGCCCCCCCCCCTTTCTCTCTCTCATCTGCCTTACCTTCAATCATGCAGGCCTCTTGCAGATCCACACAGGCTCCTACCCATGTCATGGGGACTTCTTCCTTCTCTCTGAAGCACACACCTCATATATTCTAGGCAAGTGTTCTATCGCTGAGCTAAGCCCCAGGCTGGCCTTGAACTTACTCTGTAGCTCAAGACAGACAAGCTTTGAACTTGAACTCTTGACTCAGCTTCTTAAATAGATTATAAACCTACAGCACCAGGCATAGCTTGTCTTTTGTTTTTCTTAAAGCCTTTTAGACCCAAAACCCACTCCCAGGCTCACATGCCTTACCAAAGCAGGCAGTGGGGGTTGGTAAAACAAAGCCCTTAGGCCAAACTCAACTCACTGCCCATTTTAATAAAATAAAGTTTTATTGAAACATAGCCATACTAATTTATGTACTGTCAGATTGTTCACTGTCTGGCCCTTTATAGAAATGTTCGTGGAAGCGTGCTTGCAGTAATAATGTGATTAACTCAATATATTTTATCTTAAAGGTATTTTCCATTTGTGCTGGTTAATTTTATGTCAACTTGACACAAGCTGCAGTTATTGGAGTAGACAGAGCTTCAATTGAGAAAATGCCTCCATAAGATTGGGCTGTAGCCAACGACTACACAGTACCAACGACTCAGGGCCTGGGAGTCAGTTTGAAAACAACATTCTCAACTTATTCCAGAAGGGGCAAGCCTTATACACCTTTCACTATGCCCAGGGAGAGGTCAGTTGCATAGGCATCTGTTGATATGATGTAGCTCCCCCTCATTGGTGTGGTCACCTCACACCACCACTCAGACAGGACTGTCGAGGCCTTAGGCAGACCCAGGTCGGCTCTCAGGAACTATGTTATAAGCATTCTCTGACACCAGTTCTGTCCCTCTGGCCCTCTGACCTATTAGGGCTGCATCATCCACACTGTAAGGCTTCCCTTAATTAGTGATTGATAGGGGATATTACCAGCCCATTGCTGGGTGATACCATCCCTGGACAGGTGGTACTGGGTTCAGTGAGAAAGCAGACTGAACAAGCCATGATGAACAAGCCAGTAAGCAGCACCTCTCCATGGCCTCTGCATCAGTTCAAACCTCCAGGTTCCTGCCCTGACTTCCTTCCATGATGAACAGTGATGTGGAGGTATAAGGGCTTTGTGAACAGCACCAGTTGCTGCTGGAACCTGAATGTGCTTTCTGCTTGGCCCCAGCAGCAGGGTAGCAACAGGTCTCAGTGTTTAATGTCAGGAAGCAACTGTAAATTGTGTAGACACCCAAGAGTAATCTCACCTAGCAGATAATGTCACCAGGAGCTTTCTGTGCATAGGAAAGAAGGGTAGATAAAAAAATCCACTAAAAGCCAAATTTGGCTTTTGTAAATCTATAGGACTGTCACATGACTGTGAGCAAGCTGCAGCAGCTTTCCACCCAGGCGTGGACTGGCCCTTCCCAGCTTGCCAAGGGCTGTCATCGCTCTAGAACCTGAACTGCTAGCACATCACTTGTGTGAGAGGGCCCTCTAGCGTACATTTGTGGTATTGCCTCCCTTGCCTTATGCTCGGTAAACAGCCAGGACACTAATTTCCTAAGCTGGGGGATGTGGGGGTAGTTTTTATAGTGCTAATGTTGTCTTTGAGGAACTGCCCTAGTACAAAAAAATTAACAACACTACTCTCTTCAACGCCCCCCCAAGAGGCTCTTGCATGCATTTCCTAGCAACACTACCATTGCACATAGCCCGTTTGCAGGGTTTCCCTTCAGCCCAGACTGCATGGCTTTTCATGAGCTTTGGAGACCAGTTTGTGGACAAATTTGACCTTTCACAAAGTCTTGACACTTGGAAAGCCTCCAACTCAGCTTTGTTCCAAAAGCATTTTGTGTTGTTGGTTTGGGATGGTTAATTTTTGTGGGAGTTTAACAATATTGGTATTTTACTTTGTGTTGGGGTGTGAACATGTGCTATCATTCATGTGTGGTGTCAGAGGTCTGCCTGAACTAGTCACGTCTCCATCTGTGTTCCTGGGATCAAACTCAGGCTCAGTGGCCTTTAGCCTGCTGACCCAATTCACGGACCTAATTTTGGGGTCAGGAGTCGTTTTTGTTTGAGATAGGGTTTTACGATGTAGCTTAGGCTGATCTTGAACTCTCTGTCCTCTGGTCTCCACCTCCTTTGTACTGAGATTATTGGTGTGAATCAGCACCTAAGCTGCCATTTGGCTATTATATTTTAATTGCATATCAACACTATACATTGTGATTCTCAGCATGTCTGGAAGAACCAGGTGATGCTTGTTTCTGAGTCCTTGTGCTGAAAAGTACTCAGAAGTCAGTAGCTGAGGCCCTAGGAGCCTGTTTGACAGGCAAGGAGTCTCTAGAGGCAAATGTCCCAAACTTCCTGTCACTGATTGCTTACCACTTATCATAGAGAATTACCATTATAATAGCTGCTGCCATGGGGAGCAGATGCGGTGCAGAACTCATTTCACATGCTGAACCAGGCATCTCAAATTCCAATTTGCAGAGGGAACTCAGAGCCCACAGCCCTAAGCAGCTTGCCCACAGCTCAACAGCAAGCATGACCTCTCTGTGAGCCAAAGTGCCCTGGCCCGAGAGGCCTGGATTTCACTCAGAAAACAGCAGCTAGAAAGAAGGCTTCCTCTCCTCAGTGCCCAGAGTTGATCTGAATTTCAGCTATGGACTTGAGCATCTTCTCGGTTGGAGAATGGACTCCTCAGTGGTTTAGGTCATGTGTAACAGCTCCTGACATGGTAGCAGCAGACATTAGGTCTTTGGACTGCTCCAGCGTCTGTACCTGCCACCTCCGTTCACCTGTGGGTCATAGCCTGTAGCTCTTCCAGATCTCTCTGCATTTTGTCCTAAGAGGTTCTTGTCACAGGAGAGCTGATGGGGGAAGGGAAAGATGGGTCAACAAGAACAGAAGCATCCATCACAAGACTCTGCCTTCTCTGGGGCCTGAGCCAATAATAGCAACAGTTTCTTAAATACAATCATCCTTAAACTTACTATGACCGTTACTTCCCCATGATGACCCGCTGAGGGTGTGGTGCAACATCTGGTCAGGCTGCTATTCACTTCATCTGACTGGATCTCATTTGATAGAGTGACCCTTGTAAACATTGTATCTGTCACCTTTCCTGCCCCACCGCAGGCCCTGAGAAGCCTTCTGGTCCCCAGAGAAGGAATTCTGGTCCTTCCCATTTCCCCTCTAACCCACGCTTGGAACCCAGCCTCAATCAGAGCTCTGTTGGCGCCAGCTTAGTCCCCACTGGGGACAGCCCTTCTGGGTGGTTCTCAGGCTAACAAGCATGGGGTCAGGGCACACTGAGACAAAATGCTGTTTCTACACTGGCTGAGTCTGACTTTTGCCCTGCTACCCCATGTCTAGGACCCTGCTTTTCCCATCTACACTAAGGACTGATATTGCCAAGGCCTCAGAAAGGGTGAGAGCCAATCGGGGCACTTAGCATAGAGCCTGGTACACAGCAAATGTGCAGTGAATGGCTCTGTGTGTGTGTGTGTGTGTGTGTGTGTGTGTGTGTGTGTCCCTGCCTGCCTGCCTGAACTTTTGAACAATTGACTTTACATTTTCTTTCTTTTTTATTTTTATTTATTTATTTATTGCCATTTAGAGTTTTATTGGGGAATCTGGATATCCAGGGAAGGGTGGGGTAAGGGAGAAGGAGAAAGAAAGGAGAGAGAGAGAGAGAAGGAGGAGGAGGAGGAGGAGGAGGGAGGAGGAGGGAGCAGAGAAAAAGAATCATTGCCCCTGACGGCTCCCTTTAAAGGAAAGGTGAGCGTGTAAACATGCCCAGGGCGTGCTCTGAGAGCGCACTGGGGGGTGGGGAGGGCGTGGCCACAACATAGTGAACACAGCCATGCCCAGGGGGCAAACTACAGTGACGTTCTGGAACACACTAACAATTCACCCTGCATTGATATCTATAGAAAAATCTCAGGTTTGGGGGAGGGAGAGAATGGGGTCCCCGTGATGTCTATTAATCTACTTCCGGCTGGCACAGGGCAGAGTTGTCTTACTGTTCTTGTAGTAACTGTCCTGGCTTTTGCTCTGCGAGGCAGAATGAGCTGGAATCGAACTGAGATAAAAACTCAGAGACAGGGTTAAAAATGACTTCAGTTGGGGGCTGAAGACGTGGCTCAGCATTTAAGAGCACTGGCTGTTCTTCCAGAGGACTTGAGTTCAATTCCCAGCATCCACATGGTGGCTCACAGCCATCCATAATAAGATCTGGTGCCCTCTTGGCCTGCAAGCAAAATACATAATAAATAAGTCTTTAAAAACATGGCTTAAGTTAGCTTTTAGTCTTCTGAGCAATAAGCGCAGAAGTGTAGCAGTGGGCTCATCTGGCCGTTCACCGTGTGTCTTTTGGCATTTGTGGGGCATGGGAAGGGGGTGAGTTTGGTGGCAGATCTCATGGCAGTGGTGCGTGCTTTGAGATTCAGGTCAGCAGAGGAAGCCCTGGCCTGCGCCTCTCACTTTTCTGCCACTGTGCTGACTCACAGCACGGGGCCTCAGAGCAGCTGTTTTTAGTGTCCTTAGGATTTAAGAGCACATTTGTGAGGCATTTAAGAATCTGATGAACCTTATTTAGGATAAATACAGCTGTTAGGTCATGGAGCTTAGTGTTGGAAGTAGGTGAGCAGTTGAATTTGAAATGCAGAAGTTTTAGAGAGAATGTGGTAGGGTGGCAGGAAGGAAAGTTTTTAAGAAAGCAGGAAGAGGAGGTTTAGAAGTGGGTAGGAAAAACCTTTTCCATCAGTCCGTACACTTGTTTGAAAAGTTAGTTGTCGCAAAATATAGTAATGTAAGGGATAGTTAGCACAAAAATGGATAAACTTGGTGTGTCATTGGCTCGTTCTCTGCTACCGAAGCTCAGATGGGAGTTGAGAGCTTGCTAGATCTGAATCATGACTCGGCCAGCAGTCTCAAGAGAAGCCATACTATCTGAAACACCCGTTGGTTTCCAGGGTAATTAGCTGGGACATCCCTCTAGTTATATGCCATAGCTATACGCCAGTCACCCCCAAGCATTCATCAACACGACAGGGAGGGCTCCCTAACCCTAACCCAACCCATGCTGACACTGTAGAAAACCCATCAGCCACACAGTGTGCACCCATGTGCTATCCCAAGCTGCAAAAACCCAAGTATAGGCACCTAGGGTACCCCTGCGAGCAAGTCCTGTGGGGAAGCTTCAGTGGCAGGGAAAGCCAGGAGTGAGGGTAAACTTACCAATGAGAACCAGTGGTGGGCAACCGGGCAAATGGCAGGAGAGTCTGGCAGCAACTCTCAGATCAGGCTTTCCTAGACTCCTGTGCACCTAAGACCAGGAAGAGGCCATCCGAGTCACGGCACCAGTGTTAGTATTTTGTGAGTGGAAAGATGACATTGCTGCCAGGATGTCATTTAGAGTTTTATTGGGGAATCTGGATATCCAGGGAAGGGTGGGGGAAGGGAGAAGGAGAAAGAAAGGAGAGAGAGAGAGAGAGAGAGAGAGAGAGAGAGAGAGAGAGAGAAGAAGAAGAAGAAGAAGAAGAAGAAGAAGAAGAAGAAGAAGAAGAAGAAGAAGAAGGGAGCAGAGAAAAAGAGACGACTTTCCATTTTCATACCATACAAGTTTGTGTCCCGTGTGGTTCATAAATTTGTATCTTTGCTCATATCCTGATATTTTGTGTTTCTTTTACTTTCAATTTTCTAGCCTCTTCCACATTATATACAAGCCTTTTAAGCCTTTTTTTCTGCTTGTTTTTTACTGTTTTTTGATAGCAATAGACTAATATTTATTTCATTTTAAGTCTTACCCATCAGCATAAAACTAAAAAGTTATGATTCTGTGCATACCGTTTTTCCTTCGACCTGCCTTCTTCTCTGCCTACCCTTCCCCCCCTTCCCC
>PVIH01027288.1:6774-17328 GCA_004025045.1 Sigmodon hispidus | reverse complement strand
ACAAACTCAGAGAGATAAGCAGGGGATGTACTCACTCACTAGTGGTCTCTAAACAAACAAACAAGAAAAAAAGCCAAACATGCCCAAGCAGCAAACCACAACCACTGAACAGCTTGGGATCAGAAACACCCTGGACTGACCCTTCAAACCCCAGTCCATCTATAGGAACACCTGACTCACTCTTGAGGGAGGGGGGACAGAACTGGATTTGGCCAGGAGTGAAGACTGATCCAAGCATTATTGGGCCAGTGGGACCATAGGATGGTCTGCTCCCTGCCAAGTGAGGGGATGGGGAGTTGCAGAGAAGAAAAATGACCAGATGTGTTGGGAGGGGGAAGAGACCTTGAATAAGGATATACAGGGATGGAAAAAAAAATTCAGAGGGAAAGCTGAACACAAAGAAAATATATGTGTAGCAATCTTATTTGCATTTCCACCCTTGATAAGCCATGCTTATGATTATTATCCTCCGTATTGTTATTGTTAACTCTTCCGCATTTTTAACTTTTTACTGTTTTTTTGATAAATACAAAATAAAGAAGGAAAAAGAAAAAAAAAATCCAAGCATGTCCAAACTGCAAACCACAAACACTGAACAGCTTGGGATCTGAAGCACCTTGAACTTGAGCTGGCACTTTGGAACCCTTCCCCTCCACAGGAACACTTGAGCCAGTCTTGATGTGGGGATGAAGAAAGTGGATTTGCCTGGAGTGGTACTGAACTAAGCCACCTTGGGACCTTGGGACCTCCTGTCCTTGCTAAGGAGGAGATAAGGAAATGGGGAGAAGAGTGACTTGTAGGGGCGGGAGCGGAAGGGCATTTGAACAAGGGGATACATGGATAAAAAATGAGACTTTTTAAATAATAAAAAAATGAGAAAAAAAGAAAAAAGTCCTGATAATTTTGCTTTTTCAGCATAATTAAATCTGAAAATTTGTATGTTAGTTATCTGGGTTTTTGTTCGTTTGTTTCCAAGTTGCAAAAATATCATTTATTTAAAATATTTATAAAGAAATCTATAAAAAATTGTCTCAGGTAACATGAATTTTAAAAAGTCATTAGTAATATATGTCAGCCCACTTAAAACTATTTGTAGGGCTTTTCTAAGTTGCTGACTCTCCAGTTCCACAGAAAACTCAGCATTTTGCTCCCCTCACCTGATCCTTCCTTGTGTGTTTTTGTTGATAGCTAAATGGAAGACTGGAAGCTGCTGGATCATGACCTTTGTTGTCATGGAAATGTCTAGTGGTGGTTTATTGTCCTCCAAGAGCTCCTTTCTTCTTTATCTCTGAGCACTCATCTTTCATAGTGGAAGAAAATGGCTAAAACTGATGTCGAGTCAAAAAACAGTATTTATCTTGTTAAAAGTATCATCATTCCAAAACATTAAATTACTATTTTAAAGTTCGCAATCATAATTTTAAAACTAATTTATAAATTAACACTTGAATATTTCTATTTTATGAGATAATATATACATAAACAAACACACATATAAATATGTATATATATATATATTGTTGTTTCACTTATGGTCCCAATAACTGTGCCATTTTGAAGATGAATATATTTTAAGCTGGGAAAGTACTGTTTTCACCTGTTCAGCTTTAGCAGCCTACTGAGCTATTATCTCCCATTTCATTTAATTTATTGTCAATATAAAAAGAAGAGTTAACAGCTTGTCTAAAAGTATTTTCTTGTGATTTAAAGATTTGCCACTTTTACATTTTGACTTTAAGTGAAAAGAAATTTTTTAAAAAGTACAGGCTAATTTTCAGTTTTGAAACTTAAATTTTCAAGTGTTTCACATACTGATACTTTATAGAGAATGAAGTCACATGGGAATTCTGCTATTGCTCTGGCCTTGAGAAGGAAAAAAAAATTCCATGGTAACCTCATCGATGGAAAATTCATTATTAAATCCCTTTACTATAAGACTGTGTTTTTTGCTATGTGGTGACATATCTTTGGTTTGAGTTTAAATTAAAAAAATCACCTATTATTTTTTAATCCCACATCTTTAGAAAGAGGAAATAAACACAGATCCTGTCATAAAGAGCTCCAGAACATCTAGCAGCCCTTTCCACTTAGAACCCACTAGATTCAATTTGGATTTGAACACCCCAGGGGGCCGCAGTGCTGTGAAATAATATCTTGACTCCAGATAACAATATCTTTACTAAATTGGTCTTACACAGTTCCTACCAACTTCCCTCCTTGACATGGAAAAAAATGGTCATAAATGTCTTGCTAGTTTCCTTTTCATGTCCATGTAATTGAGGACATCAGTCACTATGTGTGATGACGTTTTTCCATGGTCATTCCTTTAAGAGCAGTTCCTTCAGTTCTTTCCCAGAATTGGAAGTGTATCTCTTTTGAACCCCTTTCCACTTCCTTCCAGAACCTACAGATGCCAGTTCTATCAGTTTCACCTGGAAGTTTTCTGTGTCTGTATCCATTCTGTATTGTGCATCAGACACTATTTAAGTAACCCTGTGCTTGTTATTTGCTGCAAAATTATTTATTGTCACCTTTAACTCAGCTTTGGTTTTAAGTTTTTCATTATGTATTCAACTTCAATAAAAACACATGAAATAGTATGTATTTAATGACTATAAATATTTTAGAAGCTTATTAGGAAATTGAAATTGTTTCCCTACAATTGGTAACTGAAATGACATCATATGGATGAAGTATGTATTATTTGCATATATAAGGTGTGTAAGTAGTAATGGGCACCTATCCAACAACACTTCAGAACCTCCTCTAGCTTTCTAAATCTCCTTATTCCATAGTTGGGATCTGATTCTCAGTAATCAACTTTTCTTCAAATATGGTTTTAGGTCCTCACAAGTGCTTTTGTAAAGATCTGAAATTGGAAACTACCAGAAGTGAATTCTTACACAGAGACACATTAGCTATGGTAAGCATTGGTACTTAGAGACTTTTCATCTCTTTATATAGATTTGGCAGTTCTACATGTTCTACACTCTCTAACAAGAACTGATTTTACAATTTTTTTTATTAAATGCATTACCATATGTTATATACAAAGATAGTCTCAAGGATATCTGCAAGTAACAATTTTATTAGTTACAAAGAGTACTAGGAATTAAATTAGGATTAATTAGGATTAATTAGGATTCAGTAAAGTTATACCTACTGATTATTTAGCCCATTTTAGAAAATAGTGTTTACTTTTAGATTTTTTATAAAAAGCTTTACAGGATTTTATTCTTCTACTTTTGCCATTGAAGAGTAACAAACTATCTGCATGCATAAATAATGTGATTGATCCAAATACATATATAAATTATGTGTATTAAAGAGTAGAAACCTAGGCAGAGATATGGAGTTATATCTCAAAATAAGCAGAAGCTGCATAAAAAGTTATTTTCTATTATATATATTGTGGAAAATTTTTCTTCCCAGACCTATTTGTCACAGACCTCTGGCTAATTTTTACACCTGTTCTTTATTACTGATATACACATACATTTTCTATTATTACTTTTAACATCCTCTCATATTACTATTTTGGGTCTCTCATATTTTATATAATACTCTTGATACCTTATATTCAATACCTTATTAGGTAGCCAATTAAATACTCAAATATCTCTGATTTAAGTCAGTGCCATAACTGTAAATTATTAGAGGGAACTGAAGTGGTATCCTGCCTTAAAAATTATAGCAAGAGCTTTAATGCCTCCTTAAGTCAGCCACCAAGGAGGACAAAATAGACAAACCAATAAAACAAACAATGAAACCAAAGGCAGATTAAAAAAATAGGAAAAGTTAAAACTAGAAGATTCAAATATTCTAACAGCAATACAAAATATAGCAAAGAAACAAACATGGGGCAGTAACACACATTGAATTGGAAATTCACAAAATTGCAACTCCCTGGAATATAAACTAATAGATAATTCACAGTTGTCCTTACATAGGCATAGAGGTGGAATAAGTGAAACACATCTCCATGGCATCTCACAGCTGTCTAATGAGACTTTGGGCAAATTCAAAATGAGGCAAGCAGGCAAATTATGCTTAGAACTTGATATTGGTCACTTTCTATGTGTGAGTAAGGTCATATAACTTAGAAAATTTTCTACTAACACTACTTTCCTAGGCCATCATGATTTCTTATTACATTATTACTCTTATCCTTATGCAAGGAGATAAGTGCAGATATAACATTTAATCTCAAAAGCCTCTATAGAAAATGGAAACTATGACAGAAAATCATAACTGGACACAATATAAAAGTTGTGGAGAGACAAGCCCCAATGTGTAGATCTACATAACAATTTCTAAATTTATGGTTCAAATAACATCAAAGAAGAGGGTTTATAAAGGTTAAAAGTGCTAAAAAATACATATAGAAAACTAAAACCAAACTAAACAAGCAAACCTTGGGAAATAAGCTATGAAACAATCATCCCAACACATTGCTACTTAACCAAGACTAGAATAATGAAGGTATCAGAAAACATGCTAAAATGGAAGGGGGGAAGTTTTATTTGGTTGCACCTCTAGACAAAGAGCCATAGACACTAATGTCTGTTGCAGAAGAAAAATTCTCCCTATTCCTGTAAGGGGAAAGAAACCCTTTATTTGTAGTCCAATGCAAATTGTTCAAACTTAAAATCATATATTCACAAACAAAAGAAACTCAACAAGTTGTATTCACATATGTGTATATAATACATATACATATATAAACATATATATCTGCATGCATTATATGTCAACATATATATATCAATATATAACAATAATAATCAAATTTAAAAGGCTATTAACTTGAGAGTGGGGAGAATATGGGAGGGGCCTGAGAGATGATATCTGGAATTAGTTGCAGAAAGAAAAGTGAGAGAGGAATGGTACAATTCTATTTCAACTCAAAGCATACTTAGAAATACCATCAGTGACCATATAGAGAACACAACTATGCAAATAAAAGAAGTAAAAAAAGTGAACTGAGGATATAGATAAGAAAGTTTCTAATGTAAAATAAAGGCTTGAAATATAGAGAAAAATTCCAAACCAAGGGGACCTTGGGACCTCCTACCCTTCCTGGGGAGGAGATAAAGTAATGGGGAGAAGAGAGAGTGTGCGGGAGGGGAAAAGGAGTTTGAACAAGGGGATACATGGATAAAAAATGAGACTTTATCCTTAAAAAAATAAAAACCAGTTGTTAATGAATAAAAAAAGAAAAAAAAAACAGTAAGTAACTGAAAAAAGTGAAAAAAAATCTGAAAGATATTCTATAAAATAAACCATTAAACCACCAACAAAAAGCAACCAATTTAAGAAATGAACAAAAAAAACCAAAAATGCAGAAAAAATAGCATCAAACATTAAAAAGCAGAAGAATCAATTTCATCAGCGAGAAGACAGTTCAGGTAATAATCAGACATGTTTAAATAAAAATAATAAACAGAATTAAAAGCTTTAAAATATTTGTGATACATATAAAGGACAGTATCTAATATTCCATATAGAAGAAGTTGAGATAAAGTAAAAAGAAATTGGGAATTTATTCAAGGAAACTATAGTGGTAATTTTTCAAAACTAGAGAACAGAAATCTAAAACTAAGCGGCATCCAGAAACCAAAGACAGTAGACATGTGCAGAGATGTCAGAAATATAAAACAAGGAAAAAAATCTAAATCTTTAAGGAAAGATGTTAACTCATATGCAAGGGAGAAAATATTACTCAGCATCAAGTATTTATCAAAAGCCCTATAAGCAAAAGATACTTGTAATTGTATATGTTAAGCCTGAAATTAAAAAAAAAAAAACTATCTACCAATATTATTAAACCAGCAAAGTTGTCTCTCAAATATGAAGAATATGCAAAAAAATATTTCAAGTAAAACACAGGATTCATGAATTCATTACAATATAACCAGCATTGTGGAAAGGTCTTAAAATTAGTGGAATATTATAAAGAAAGAATGAGAATGCATTTTATCCATAAAAATGCAGAAAGGGTACATTCAATGGCAGAAATAGATAAACAACAATGTGCTAGAAAAATGATGAATCAGTGAATCAGAAGATACATATAAGTATCAAAGGATAAGGAAAAGGAATAATACTTGATCAAATTATAACAGTCACGAACCCTAATAAATAACATTCTTACTCATAATAACCCTATGTACAAATAGTCACAACTTAATTAAAAGACACAGTGACTCATCAAATGCCATATTTTAAAAACAGTGATAAACCAACCATTGTCTCTAAGAAATTGGTTTAGATAGCAAAGACATCCCAAATCTGAGACACAAAAGAAACTTAAAATTAATATAGGAAGTAAAAGAAACTTTAGCAATGGTATAGTAAGTCTTATATCTGATAAAATAGACTCTGAGCCAACATATCAGGAGAGATAAGAAGAATTAAATATCAATAAGAAAAACACTCTATCAAGAAAATATAGAGTATGTAAATATTTAAGCTTAAGTACTGGGCTTTACACTTTCATATAACAAACAACGAAATTTATAAAATTCACACAGGTCTTGACAAAGTAATTCAATATCTCCCTTTCATATTTTGATAATTCTTTGGAACTAAAATCAAGCAAAAAAATTTGTCTATAAATTATACAAGTAAAATAATCTATATTTAATTGACATGTACTGAATTCCATTCAACAGAAAAAGATTTCATATAATTATTAATAATTCAGAATATCCTCTAAAATTGAACAAATTATAAGCCACAAAGGCTGAAATGCAAAGTCATTAATATATATCCTTTTATAATAAAAGACAGTGATAGAATAGCATTTCAAATAATCAGTAAGAAGAACCTCAGAATCAACACAATTGGAGACTGAGTAACACACTTTTGAAAGGTGAGGCCTGGAATAATTCAAGAAAGAAATTTAAATCTTCCTTGTAAATTAGGTAAAAATTATAGTATTGCAAAATGATTCTCAACCATTTTTCTATTTAATCTGGTAATATTTAGTATTCCAAAAATACTTACGGTTCAGAGGGAATTCTGATGGAAAGAAAAGAGGGGCAGAGACACGCAAGGGAAGGTGATGGAGCTACTTCCCAGAACACTCTGGGGCCAAAAAAAGAGAATCACTTCTGTGTCCAGGGGTATCTTTGCAGCAGGCAACAACCTGATGGTATTTATTTCTTTGACTTCACATGTGTTTACCTGGGTAAAATCTGATTTCCTGCTACATCTCCCCCTTTTGTCTAAGAAAGTTTTAAACTAAGCATAAGATTATATATTGTAGAGATTTTTGTAAGGTTGTGTTTGGGGAAAAGAAAGGCACTAACATAAGCAAAGTTACATTATAACTAACAAATGGTTATAACTAACAAACGACAAATACAAGGTATATCTTAATGTCTAGAATATTGATATGAAGCAATGTATAGGGATTGTTTTAAGGCTGTTTATCTTGAATGATAAAGTTTTAGTATTTGAATGTTTTTGTTGAGATATGAAGTAATAGCAACATTAACTATTTAGTCTTTATCACCATCAAGACTTGAGAGGGAAAATATATTATTTGAAGGTTGGAAGTATAACAGGGTAATTCTTAAGATTTAAGAGAGAACAATGACAGTTAACTATTTGGACAATTATTTATAGCTTTTTTTTGTATAGTGGGAGCATTTACATTTTTGGCTATTGGCCTAGGATGTTTAACAAGCCTCTTTAGAAGTCGGGTATTTTTGGGAGAGACTGTCTTATCTTTACTAGGCAGTCTTTGGCAGTCTTTATCGTTTATTTTGTTCATCTAGATTGGACAGTGTGCATGTTGACAACAATCCGGGTAAGTGTAGTTTTTTGCCCATCAGGCCATTATTTACCAAAAAAGAAATTTTTTGTAAGATGTCTGTGATATTTAACATTATCTTGGGAAAGGAATAGTGATGCTAGGAGTTGTTGTGTCTTTTATGGCCAAATTTTAGATAATAAAATTTTGAATGCCATATTTTTTGGTCTATGAAGTGGTTGAAGATGCCTATCCATGTGATATATTTTAGCATGTATTTGGAAAGCCTGAGTATCTTGACTGTTATGTGGCAAATTTGAGTAGTGGTAGTGTGAAACTTTAGTCAACCAAGAGAGTGAAGTGTATACTGTAAGAATAGGCATTTTATAAATGAGTGTATAATTTTTGCATGTAAGTATGACAATATTATGACAAAAATATAGAAGACATAATGATGCTTTTCAGGGATGAGACAAGCAATAAGGAAAAGGTAAACACAATGTATTATCAGACATTAGAGAAAGTATTGCAAAAATTAATTAATCAGGGACTAAGAAAACATATCAGCCAATTTGAAGGCAACACAATACAAAATGTGCCATTAACACAAATCAGATACACAAAATAATAAAATAGCATAAGATACCTAGAAATAAGCACACAGGATTGAAATTATCTCTTTACTAATTGTTCCTGTGATGAATAATTAATGTCCATGTTGGTCCCTTTAAATGCTTTTAGCTTAAAGTCTACTTTGTTAGATATTAGGTTGGAAACCCCAGCTATTTCTTAGAGCCATTTGATCTTTTCTCAACCCTTTACTCTGAATCTGTGTCTGTATTTGTTGTTGAGGTGTGTTTCTTGTATGCAGCAGAAGGATGGCTTCTGTTTTTATATCCATCTTATTAGTATGTCTTTTTATAGGTGATTTGAGTCCATTGACATTAAAGGATATTAGTGACCACTGATTGATGTTTCCTGCTATTTTTGGTAATAGCTTCTATGTATTTTCTTTCTCTGGGCATTTCTTCTGTGGGATTATTGATTGTTTGTGGTTTTGTGGTTGTATCTGGGATCATTAGGTTGGAATTTTCCCTCTAATGCATTCTGGAGGGCCAGATTGGGAGATAGGTATTGTTAGAGTCTGACTTTGTTATGGAATATCTTGTTAGTCCATCTATGGTGACTGATGATTTTGCTGGATACAGGAGTCTAGGTTAGCAGCCATGTTCTTTTAATGTCTGTATAACTTCTGACCAAGCCCTTCATGCTTTCATCATTTCCATAGAATAGTTGGGTATTATTCTGATGGGTCTGCCTTTATAAGTAAGGTGGTCCTTTTTTGTGCAGCTCTTAAAATTATTTATTGTTCTACATGTTGTGTGGCTTTACTATCATGTGATCATGAATATTTATGCCCCTAATATAAGGGAACCAACCTATGTAAAAAAAAAAAATACTACTAAAGCTCAAATCCCACATCAGTTCTCATACTCTAAGAGTGGGAGACATCAATACCCCACTTTCACCCCTGGATAGGTCAACAGGACAGAGACTCAAAAGAAAATTAAGTAGTCTAACAGAGATTATGATACAAATGGATTTAATAGATAGTTACAGAAGCTCCCACCCAAATGCAAAGGAATATACATATTTCTCAGCTCCTCATGGAACTTTCTCTAAAATTGACCACATAATTGGTCATAAAGCAAATATGAATACATACAAAAATTTGGAAATAATCCCTTTTATCCTATCTGAACACCAGGGCCTAAAGTTAGAGTTCAACATCATCAAAAATCAAAGAAAGCCTATCCAACTCATGGAAACTAAACATCACTCAGCTGAACCACCTCTGGGTAAAGGAAGAAATTAAGAAAGAAATTAAAGTCTTCCTAGAATTTAATGAAAATGAATCAACAACATATCAAAACTTGTGGGACACAATAAAAGCAGACTTAAGAGGAAAATTCATAGCACTAGATGCCTATATGAAAAACCTAGAGAAATTCCACACTAGAGAACTAACAGCTCAGCTGAAAGCCTTAGAACAATTAGAAGCAAAGTCACCTGGAAGGAGTAGACAGCAAGAAATAATCAAACTTAGAGCTAAAATCAATACAATTGAAACAAAAAGAACAATACTGTCATGACCACTTCGACCAGCAAGGAAGACGCAACACCAGCCTCTTCTTTCAGCAGTTTATTCAGGAACCTTGAATAACAATCTTCTTCTTCTTCTTCTTCTTCTTCTTCCCCCGGGGAAACTCGCTTGCAGCCTAAATAGCCTGTGCATGGCCAACCCTGGTATGCCACGTGGGCACTACCGATAGTCCCAGGTATGCGGAAGCAAGCCAGATTCTTAGCCTTAGCCAATTATGGAGTTGTTTATCACTGAGAACACTCACCTTCAGGAAGGTGGAGGGTGGAAGCCAGCACCATCTTTAAGGCGCGGCTGCAATGCAGCTCTCTACAAATACAAAAAAGCAATGAAACAAAGAGTTGGTTCAAAAAGCAGAGAGACAGTATACAAATCAACAAAATCAGAAAAGAAAAGGGAGATATAACAATAAACCCCCAGGAAATAAAGAGAATTATGAAGTCATACTTTGAAAATATTTAGTCCCAAAAAGTGGAAAACCTAGATGAAATAGACAGCTTTTTAGACAGGTACCATTTACCAAAATTAAGTGAAGATCAGATTAATTACCTGAACTGACCTATAACCTTAAAGAAAATTGAAGCTGTTATTAAAGCATCCAAAGTAAAAAAAAAAAAAAAAAAAAAAAAAAAAA